>JAQFYB010000719.1:0-45381 GCA_034694085.1 Pogonognathellus longicornis
ATATATTGTTGAGCAATTTGTTGATGTAGTTGATAGTAGATAGTTGATACTAACAAAATATTAATACATGTAGAGACATTCTCATTTATGTTTAATTAGTCAGGTTATATAACTACGGCTTCCGACTGTTAAGTTGAAGTAAGAAAGACAATCGGTCCTACTTTTGATATAGTGCAATACAAATGCAAAATCCTAACAAGAGTTTACACTGTAATTTATTTGCCCTACCATGCAGGGTAATTTAATAGGATTATTATAATTATAGATTTTAGTTTTACATATTTCCGACTCCCACCTTATGGATGCAACTGTATACATAAAACATAAATGGTACTCATTTTTCATTGCAGTAAGTGCAGTTAAGATAGATAATGGTTATAAAATGATTTTACGATTTCCGATTTCGCTTTCAAAGGTATTGTTCGAACATTTATATTTTTACGCATGAATGACTGGTTAGGACTTAATTTTCTACTAATATTTATTATGTGTAAATGACTAATGGAAATTAATACTTCATTGTCCATGCAGTCGTAGTCTTATATTATAACCATCAAATTGATCATCAAATCATTGAAACCTCAACTTAAATTACATGCACCTACCTATGTATAACACAGTGAACACATTAATGGGCCTACACGGCTTGAGGATAGAGTTGCCTTATCTACTATAGATAAGGGGACCCTGCAATTAAAAACACACACACACACACACATGTATAACACAGACCTAGGCATACTATTGTAGATGTAGGCACTCAATTAAATTATCAGAATGGCTAAATAAAACTTCATCCTTTCAAGATTTTGTGTATTAGCAGCAACGTTAGAATCAAGTATTAATGTTATCGGGTTATCATTTTATCAGATCGAATGTGCGTGTATTTTTCTTATTGCTTATAAGTGAGCCTTATTAGCAATGTTAATTAATACATGCAAGATGCACAGATAAATCTTTTTGTTGCCTTACACATTCGGTGTACTAATGAAATGAAAGGATACATTATATAAACACGTACTTTTCTTTGTACTTCAAGTAAAATAGGGTATTTTTAACTTTCTGGAGAAAGTTAATTGAAAATTTTATTGTTTCATTCTTAATGACCTAAATCGAACCACTTTCAACATACATAATAATTATGCACAATGAAAAGTGAAATTCAAATACATAACTAACTACTTCCAATGATTTACGTATGAAAAATAATTTCATAGTGCTCATTTAACAAGCACTGTTACAGGTTACACTACACTTATTTCTTAAAAATCGAGCCTAGATAACACGTATAATAATTCAAATGGTTCACATACATTTATCCCGATTTTTGCTTCGATTGCTAATACTATCGTGTGTAATTTGTCAAGTATTTTCGGAAGTAGAAGTGTGTACCCCTAATGGTAATTCTACTAGTACTGTTTTTTCATTGAATAGACTACAATGTCCTCAAGGAATTTTATTCGCAGAGCCATTACAGTTTGGATGCATTCAGATGTCCACTAGCACTGACACGTAATGTTTTAGCATAATTAATTCTATAGTCAAATTATGTAATCAATTATTTCACATAGATCTGATCTGAACATTTATTTCGTTACAAAATTACCTAAATGTACTTCATATTTCAGGACCGAATGGAAAGAAGATGTTTGTGGTGACATCGCTTTTAGTCCTGGCAATGCTAAGGTACTTAATTTTATAATGTTAAATACAACAAAAATATTTTCCATGACATATTATTGATAGGTATTCGCTTAGTTTTACTAATTGATTTTTTTAAACCATAGGTTCAACTTTTGGTTGGTTTGGATGATGAGATTTGTAAGTCGAATTTAAAAGGAGATTGAATTATTATGACAGAGATTTAATTGTAATACTAAATTATTGGAATGAAATTGCAGTGCCATTGGATGAAAGTTGCGTGGGAACAGACGTTGGTAAATGTAATGGTGAAAAACTAGCAATAACGAACTTGAATTTGAAACCTGCGGAAAAGGCTTCAGATGAAGAGTCTTATATGCCTACTGCCGAAGACCAGTTGCTGACAAATGACACAGCCGTCGTGGACCAGACGGAAAGATTGTTAAAGTTTCTACATGGACTTTTAGAAGAGCCTGAAGATGAGAGCCCTGTACTAAGAGTCACAGATCTGCTGACAAAATCTTTTAGGATTGCAAGTGGATTCTGTGATAAACGCTTTTTGTCACAAGATTTTATGGACGAGATTCTGAAATCATTTTATTTCATTCTGAGAGAGTCGGACACAAATCGCATTCAAGATATTACCAGTGAAGAGTACGACAGAATTGAACCAGCTCTTGCTTCTTGCTTAAACGATGTAAGTCATAAAGATGACCTCTTGGTTCTAAGTGGAATCGAATGCAAAACTTTCCCCAAGGTAGAAATTTCATTCAATTAATAAGTTTCAAACTTCATTTTTATTTCTTGCACTACTAATTCCATTTTAAAATATCCTTTTTAATTTCATTCACAGATTAAGCAAGTCAAAGCTCCTCCACAGCCACTATTCGACTATCAAAGAGATATGAACTCCTTCAGACTTAATAAGTACGACATTGTCGCTGATGCCACTTGGGGTGTCATTGATTTCGTTCATGGAATGTGTTTCAGCAAATTTTCTCCTCATTTCAACAGTCATCATTTGTATCAGCAAGCTATGGAAAGGCTATTCACAGACGAAATTGTTTACAGATGGTAAATTATATTCAATATTCTACCTTACTGTGCTCTTCGTGTTTCTTCTTCATTTGCAATTTACAGTGTTCTACGATCTACGGTAACCCATATTTAATTTTCTCATTTGTTCTTGTAAAGGAGTCGACCCACTGTTTTGACAAGTGATGATGCTTGGGATGCCGTCTTTCTCGGGAGTGTAAAAAGCAACATGAGGAACATTGACGCTTGCATTCATGGAGCGTACTCTGGAAAGCCTTACCTTCATCGTCTTGAAAGAATTTTAGTAACGCATCAAGCAAAAAGCAGCAGCAGACGAAAGTAAAACTTTTTTTTAAATCTATGTACGTGTATTGATTAGTGAATCATGGACAGGTATTTTATGCAGCTTATTATTAATGCTGTATTTGTTATTTTGATGCTTACAGGCGATCCTTGACCGATGCCAATTCTTTGGATGGTGCAGGTTGGTGTTTTCAGACCGAGAGTGATAGACAGACTGCTTTAAGTGAATTGTGTAACAATACTGTAACAGCTCCATAAGTTATGTTTTTAATGTACTACATCTACTGTGTATGAATTTGTCATAGGTGATTTCATACTAATCTATAGAGAAGGTTATAATAATAAATAATACATAACTGAAAAAATATCAATTAGTTAATTAGTTTTCAATAAATGTTCAATAACAAAACTGTTAATAAATATACTCTTACTTAACGTACATTTTGAGATTTTTATCTGTATAGCTCTTCATTTAATATGAACTATTGTAAGTGTATCGAAAACATCATTATCTAATGATAATATATAATACCTAAGTAATGTTATTATGTACTCATAATCAGAATCGAATGATTGACTATGCCTTTATGTTAATTTCTGACAGAATACCACACGAATTATACAATGCATGTTATTGAGTGCTTCAGCTTAACTGAGTGGTTGTCATAAAAAAGGTTAAAAGCCATTACACCGATAATTGCAGTAGCGTTGGATTTAAAAAATTTCCGTTGCCTTGTTCTGAAATTTTTCAGTTGCCTTGCTCTAAAATTTGTCAGTTGAATTGCCTTGAGATTTTTCAGTTTAATTAAATTGAGATTTTTCAGTTTAATTAAATTGAGATTTTTCAGTTGCCTTGCTTTGAGATTTTTCAGTTGCCTTGCTTTGAGATTTTTCAGTTGCCTTGCTTTGAGATTTTTCAGTTGCCTTGTTTTGAGATTTTTCAGTTGCTTTATTTACTTGGCGCATCGATATAATATTGCGACTTACTTTTAGGGCGATTATCAATCCAGTATAAATAGGGATACACAGTGCATGATAATGTGACAAGGTAGATATTCTGGAAGACCATTGTGTGCAGGAAGTGTGTTTATTTGTTTAACTAAACAAATAAGGCCATGTATAAATATTATATTCAACTCTTGCATTATTTTATTCTGAAATGATGAAGAACTGACAAATGACATTTTGGCAGGGCCTCATCTTTTCAAACTGAAACCTATATTCACACATAGACACATTATACACATTATTATGATGTAATACTATCACTTATCAGTTAGCACTTATACGCAGTAAAAATTAGACGCGTGTGTGCCAGGACAGCTACATGCATATATATATATACTCTTTTACTATCAATGTTGTACGATACATAGTACAGTAATATGTAAAATGTATGCATAATAGGTTGCACTTTGTAACTAGCATGGACATGTACTAAACTTAACAACCCATTTCCAACGAAGTATAAATACGTTCACTCGAACTATTTGGCTTTTTCATATTCACAGCTTCATGGAGTGAAAACGTCAATCGCAGTAAACATTATTTACAATTACGTTAGTGAAATAAATTGAATTACATTTTATCAGCTATTTACAACAGCTTTACTTATCCGTGAACCTGCTGCAACTAATCTTTACGGGTTACCATACTACTACTACCAGACCACTTAAAGCTGAAACATCCATTTGCAACAAAGTCTAAATAAACCGGACTACTTATTAGTATCAATAGTACATACAATACACACGTGTACAAAAAAATACGAATAATGTATCTATATTCAATCAAACAACTTGAAGTCTGTAACATTTTACACTTTCTGTGTCTGTGAGTTAAACAAAGAGAATTCAGTAGCACGCTCTTTTTCTTCTACGGTTTCTATTTGAAGAGTAGAATCTAAGAAATAAAAAGTCTTATTTACTGAGAGCATTATTTACTTTTTTTTGCATTGATTTGCTTACATATTTCATTCCTGTATCAGGTTATTGTAGCATTGTCACTTTTGAGAGTAGTCTGCGATTTAAAGGCAGTTTAGGCTTGTTAGGAACAAGTTCGTTCTAATTGCGCTAAAAAGGTTTGTCAGAGTGAATCTTAAGTGATACCCAAAGTATCGAGTGTCCATTGATGGGTAAATATCGGACTAGTTCGCAAAAAAGTTGTGATTTGTTAGACACGAGATATGGTCAAGATTCAAGGCTCACTAAAGCCCGTCAGAAACGGCACGTTATTCTCTCCATATATGTTGTCGCATTTGCCTTGATTCAATTGACAAATTGGTTACCATCGTCCGCTGCTCAAGAAAAAGCAACCAATAATCCTTGGAAAACATTTCCTACACAAGAAGAGGAATATGTTCGTAGTGTGCATGCACCTTTTCAGGAAAACTTGTTAAATTGTACAAGACCCAGCATAGACGATTTTCCGCCAGATTTGTTTACGGAAGAGCAAAGACAAAATGGAGCCATCACGATACACTTCCTTGTATCGTTCTACATCTTTTATGCCTTACTTATCGTCTGTGATGAATATTTTGTACCATCCGTGGAGTCGATTTGTCGTGGTATGTATAAAAAACTTGCTGTATCTGTATGTATTGGCATGTAGCTTGCATGTATATGCGATACATTTTTGGAAAATATTTAAATAAAATAATTTAATGTGAATGACAGAATTTCGTATCCCAAGTGACATAGCGGGTGCAACGCTGATGGCGATAAGCACAAGTTCGCCGGAGTAAGTCATAGACTCAACCTAAGTGTATTAATTAATTTACATACACATGCTTGAAATGCTTGAAACATTTCACCTTATTATGCTTTTCATTTTACATGCAATTTATTTTTCATTTGCTTCACAGATTGTTTACTAATGTCATTGGAACTTTTGTCACAAAAGGGGATGTCGGACTGGGAACAATAGGTTGGTCCAGTTATAGCTTACCAAAACTCATTCAAATAATTCAATAAAATAATTAATGTAACATTATAGACTTTAACAATTTTTCTAATAGTTGGAAGTGCTGTGTTCAACATATTGGCCGTTGGCTCATGCTGTGGAATCGGTGCAGGAATTGCTCGTCACAAAATGAGGGACGCTGATGGCAGAATTGTACAAACCAATTTTAAAGATGAATGCTTTTACTATGTTTCTATGTACAAAATACATTATTTACAACCTTTTCGTTCTAACTAAAATTTCAGGGAGTGCCTTTGGAATGGTGGCCTTTAACTCGAGATTGCATATTCTATCTACTATCTGTTGGACTGCTTGTGATCATCTTATTGAATGGAAAGATCTATTGGTCTGAAGCTTTGGGAATGATTGCTCTCTACTTTGTGTACATCTTAGGTAATTGGCATACAAATGTTCTTGTTAATGTTGTATAATCACATCACGAAGAATGTAACAGCGACACACCTACATTATAATATGTATAGGATAATTACAATGTGTGTAATTAAAAATGTTAATAACTTTTTAGCAATGTGGCACAATGCAAAACTTAAAGCATTTGCAGAATCATTCGTATCTAAAGCTCAGGCTATATTTAAAACCGAAGATGAGGATCAATATCAACGAAAAGTATCGATAGTAGTGGAAAAGCTTGTATCAAACGAGAGAACTCCTTTGCTTCTTACCCGTATTTGTTTACAATTTAACCCGTAGTAGTAGATTGAAAAAATTTGCATTTGATAGTATCTATCACGAATAAATTTTTTACAACCAGAGAATGACAAAGGCGAATTGAGCAGAGCGAAAATTGATGGTGGTTCCAGTTCAAGTGACTCGAGTACCAACTTGAGGGAATATGAATTATCTGCCGAAGCTTTAGACGAGGTTTTGATAACAAGTGCTATTATGAGATCCAGTTCGTTTTCTAAACATAAAGAGGGTAACAAACGCATTAAGATGTAGTAACTACATACCTATAGTGCGTAAAAAGATGCTATCAATAAGCTAAGCAAATAATTTGAATGTTATTTTATATCTAAAGAACCATGGACAATTTTCAACTACCCAAGCGAGGAAGATTGGAAAGTTCATGCAGAATGGATAGTTAGTTGGCCCATCCGATTCATATTTACAATAACAATCCCAGATTGTCGTCGTTACTCTTTCAGGAAATTCTACCCAATGACTTTATTAGCTTGTGTAATTTGGATTGCTGTTTTAAGTTATGTCACATCATGGATGATGTCAGTTATAGGTAAAATAGATTATTTTTTCAGCTATAGTTAGCCAAAAGGTTGCCAAAATTTAGGCACTAATTTAATGGAATAAATTCAAAATTCTTATTTCAACTTGTTCAACAGGGAACACTTTAGGAATTCCAGATTCAGTTACTGGGCTAACTTTTCTGGCAGCCGGTACCAGCATACCTGAAGTAATTTCATCCATTATTGTTGCACGCCAGGGTACTACAAATTTTTATAATCGAGCAAACAATCTGCTGTATTTTCTAAAGAATAAGAATTCATGTTTTAAATTAATGGTGAACGGTTGAATAATTTTTAGGTCTGGGATCAATGGCTTTGAGTAATTCAATAGGTTCCAACACTTTCGACGTTTTGTTTTGCTTAGGATTTCCATGGCTCATTCAGACTCTGATGATTTCTAATCAAGAAGTTAATTACATTGAAATTCATTCAGGAGGACTGGAATATTCTTCTTTACTTTTGATTGCTTCTTTGTTTGCTCTTTATATTGTCATTGCCGCGAATGGATTCCTCTTGGATAGAAAAGTTGGACTAATTTCTCTTTTCATGTACATTGTATTTATTACAATAGCATGTCTTTTGGAAATGAATGTCTTTTTCGAAGTCAATTTGCCATCGTGCCATTAATTACTAGCATTTTGGATGATGTGCAACACTTTAGTCTAAACTAGCAAGTTAGAAATTTTGTATTGTTTGATTACTTATACTTATAACTTTCCAAGGGATTACTTATATGAATACCAAATACCTAATGCATTTAATTGTAATTTTTTATTATGTACATTTATTTATTTGCATTTACGATCAAAATGTCTTCCTTAGCGAATTTTTATATCAATAAATTCATTCAATTTATTTTACTGTTGTTTCAGCATGAGACTTGACATACCTTCACAAGTTATACTAAATACTTACATCTACAAATATACCTACCACAGTACTAAGCACAATGAATTTGTCTGTACCTAATTGATACATAGAATTCTTTTATTTATATGCACTTAATTATAAACGAGCATGTGAACCGTTTTCCTGTATTATGAGTAAACATACAAGGAAAATAAAAATAAAAATTTCTAAGCAAATACCTTTTTTATGTACACTAAGGTACACATAGGCTTCGATTGCATTCTTTGCGTATTGTGTTTACGCTTCTAAATAAAACACAGTATAAAGGAAACTAGCAACTAAGGCTACTTAAAAGTATTTCGGTCAAATAGACGCTTTCCGTCCGCAATTTGTAGAAATCATAGTCCTAGTTTTAATAATACGAGAATTTATGAGAATCTATAGAGATAATTATAGCCTCGAAGACGCTTAGGGGTAGCTATTCTTTTATTTCTACTACACGATTCTACGATTGTATGACATACAGTACAGTGTCTTTGGCTATACACCGTCCTGCAGTGAGTTCACAGCAATGCATGCAATATAAACACACAATGAGAGGTACTTATGTACTACTTCTATGCTTGTAAATATACCACTTATATTAAGTATGGAGCATACCTGATATGATACAAGCAGCCACCTGTTTGTTGGATTTACCTGTTTGAGCTTAGATATACATTGCCCTGAGACATTTCTTGGACCAAGGTAGGGCAGCAGCCGCAACAGGATATAACACATCCTCTTGTAAAAACAACAAGATTTGAACAGCCAATTCTTCACATAACCATTTATTACCTCTAAACAAACTTTGCTAATTATGTTTTGTGTCAAGTAGTCATTTGTATATCGAAGGGAGAGGAACTAATATTCTTCTGTAAATAGTGGTCAAAATGGTGGGGTTATTCATTGAGCAGCATTTTCTGCCTTTTTATCCCCAAACTTATGGAGAATGTGAAAAATATCGTGTATCTAAATTGGAAGCAGCTTCAGCCACATCTGGGTGTTATAAAAATGGAAAATTTGGCGAACCGAAAAGTAAAATGTCGGGTTTCAGTGGATTTCTTAAATCCATTAAAAGCGAACAAGGAAACGCATCGGTAGCTGAAGTGCAGGTACATTACAATTTACGGCTACATAAAAAATAATACACAAAAATGGTTTAGCTAATTAACTTAGATAACAAAAGAGTATTTTTCACCTATTGAGTTTTTAACAACATTTAGGAGCTCCATTGTGAGTTTGGATATCAGGAAGCCTAGCTAATCAATCATGAAAAATTATTCTTACAATTGAAAATATGAAAATGCTTATTCCACAGGATCTCATGAGCAGTTGCAAAATCTTAAGTATTAAATGGAAAAATACGGAGCTGTGCACAATCGTTATGCAGGATGGAACAATTATTCACATCAAAATTAAAAATATTTACACTAATGAATATATCTGTGAAGTTGATAGATTCTTTCGATTTGCGGAGCCTGTGGGCGATGGTAAGTTGGGAAATGAATATTATTTGCTGTCGATAATTTTGTAAAAGTATATGTAACCAGTCCTGTCTATTCTGTAGCACTGGAGTGCGTATACAAGCATGTATTTTAAGTGTTTTATGTTTGATTGAAGCATTAGCACAGTTAACCAATTATGTATTTAAATGTAGTTGCGTACAGTGATCGTCATGTTTTGTTTTTGTTTGGGGACAATCGACTTCTTATTGCCAGGTGTGTTTTGTTTGTACGTTGTCGCTTCAAGCTTACTTACCTATAGTATATACATGCGTATTATTAAATAGTAGAACCTACACTAAATTTTTTGCTAATCCTAAACAAGTGCATATAACAAAATAGCAAATAATCAATGTGTGCATCAATGTTATGTCTAGTAATCTATGCCTTGAGACACATGTTACGATGCAACTGTTTTTGATTATTATTTATTGCATAATTGCAGAAAGGAGTACCCTGCAAATGCAAAATCTGAAATGATTCAACCAGAAGTTACAGTAGAGTCCTACCCTGAATTTCTACCAAGCTTGGTTTCGCGACGATGTGACAAGAAGCTTGCTATTAACGATCGTTCTAATTTAGTAAGCATATTAAAATACCACAATATTCAATAACGCTTAATTCATGAGCGTTTATGTGTGTACGAACCATGTTTCTATGTTTATATGTATTGAAATGGTTATCCTATTAACAGTTTATGGTATGGTGGTCCGGTTCAAAAGACGACGTCTTTCCATGGAGTCCTCGTCCAGAACAAAGAGCCAATATCCTTATTTACACACTAGATGAGTAAGACTTATAAATAGCTACATCAAACTACTAAGGATATCATTACAATGTTACAATCTAAATGTAAAGTAATGTGCTAAATAGTTCACCAATCTTTCTTAGGTCTGAGCCAAGTTTGGTGTCCTTTCTAAAAACCGAAAATAATCTCCTAGAAGCTTCATTTTTACCTGATAAATATCATATTTGTACTTTAGAACAAAGTTCAGATTCGCAGGTAACAAAATCAAATACTACTCATATGAGTATCTACATAATATATACAAATGTGCATCTTTATTAAACCTTTTGTACCTAGGTAGTTAAGAATAATTGATTTGACTATTATGTATGCTTACAGGGAAACATACTGGTAAACGAAATTTTATATGACGTGTCTCCGTTAAGTCGCCTATGTGAGACAGCAATCCCAATACAAAGTGAATTACGATGTTATTCATATGATACAAGAAGAGAAAAATTAGCTTTGGGCTGCTGTGATTCCTCTCTGGTCATTTACACTCAAGATGGGAAAGTGACTCATTACACTAAAGCTGCCTTTGTAAGAATGCACATACCTACACTTATATCTTATTCTACACTAACAATGATAATTAAATTTACTTTACCATTTACAGCAAAACTGTATTATCTATACTGAAATGTAATTTAATGTGATATGTTTAATGCGCTCAATATGATACGACAAATTCACAAAGGCTTGCAAAATAACAATGATGTTGATGATTTGATGATATTTTAGAAAACACATAAGTATCAAGTATTTTGCTTTGATTACAGATTCCGTCTTCCGTTAGTTGGCACAATGATGCATATTTGATATTTGTTGCTGGAGACCGTGGACAATATCAGATATTTGACGTAGCCCTAAGTCCATTACTTCTGTTAGACAACAGCAGTTCATCCACACCGTCAATTACCAAAGAATTAGTGTAATTGCAACATTTTATACCATTCTTCCCATTATTAGATGTAATAAATATTACATCTTATAATGCCCCCGTGTTGATGGATTTTATGTTTTTTTTTATTTATGTAGACCTTGCGCTTCAATTGATCACTTGAGCTGGGCTCCTCTACAACCGTCTTCCACAGATAGTTATCTTCTAATACGATTCGAATTGTAAGTTAAATTATATTCGACGAACTATATAATTTTAGTGTGTGCATGCAATCATGTCGTCTGAATGGTTTAAGTGAGTACAAATTATTTGGCTTTGCAGAGGGACTCTCGTTGTTCTAAGATTAGCAATAGGGCATATGGGTTTATTGGAGCTAATCAAATTTTACCTTGTCGAAGACCACGTTTCAGAAGCAGTAAAAGCATTGAAAAGTGTTTACTGGGATACAGACATTTGTCTTTATTGTATGTACGAGATTTATAATGCTCTAATACAAAGACAACACACAGACGACATTGAGTGTACAACCAAATTTTCATTTATTTATCTTTGTATACTGTAAAGTGATTTTAGAACGTTTTACTGTATGTATTATTTTCCTAAAATAGATCACCTAGAGCATTTACTAGCCATTTATTTTGTGCCTAATATTCCCCTTGGGGAGCGTATAAGGAGAAAGCATGCCAAATCTATGAGAATTTTAGCAAGAAGGTTTTTCATGTGGCTTTTGAGGGCTAAAAAGTATCCAAGAGCACTACAGGTACCATTCACACAATCGCGTACTATTGAAAGCCACATTATAAACAAGAATGCTAACAAAATATTTTCTTTTTTATCACACACCCATAAATATGTAGATTGCGATCAGTTTAGGAGAAGACGGATTATTTTACAAGCTGTCAGTAATTTGTAGAGCTATTGGTGACGATAAGACTGCTACAGAAGCTGCCTCAAGAATTACTCGTCGTGAAGTTTCTTCTTCTTCGTCCACTGAAACCAGATGCAAGTCTAGAATTTACACTGCTAATTAACAGACCAACAAGTGTACTGTCTAAATTTAACTGTCTCTGTAATTACCTAATGAAATTATTTGAATTTTAATCAGGTTCTTCGTCCGAGCATTCGCATTCACACACATGCTCATGCGGATCAACAACTGAGATAAGCGATATTGAACCAGTAAGAGTTTATAATCCTTACACATTATATAAATCTTATATGCCTTTTGTACATTGTGAAATGTACAGATTATTTCATGCTACAAAATTGAACAATTTGATTGCTTTTGGCTATAGGAACACGAAGAAAGTTTAAAAATTACAATTCCAAGACATGAAACTATGGTTTTGCAACCGCCATCACCTTATGCTAATCCGCCGCTTTTAAATCCGCCTGTTCCTCCCATCATCGTTAAGTCTGAAAATGAAAAGAGAACAGCAAACCCTAAGCATGAAGCAAAAATCGAAGTTATTCATTTCGGGGTTGTTTAGTAAACACGAAGGGATAAAGAAGCCAGAACACTGTTATTACGTTTCCATAATAGATTGTTTCACAAACCAACTGTTATAATATTATTTATCAGAATTTTGAGTACAAGGAATACATAAAATCGAAGTGAGCTGATAAATAGCCTTTTAAACCCAGAAAAAAAGAAAATACTCAAGTACCTTAGGCTAAATTATAAGTCCACAGTAGTTTATATTGCATCTCTATACAGACAAACATTTATTGTAACTTGCATCTTAAAGCTATCTTACAATTTGCAAAACAATAGGAAATAATAAATGCCAAGTTAATATCATCCAACAAACAACTACTTAATTCGCATTTTACAACAATAATAGTAATATTAAGACCATTATGTGAATTGCTTTATTATCATTAGTATCATCACAACTCTGTTTTCTTCTGGCTAGGGCTTGCAGTACTTTCACCACTCGTGTTACCATTAGATTCTTGAGCAATAAGTAATGCAATGTTCCTCGCTGATATTAGACTCATTTCAATGGCACTTGCAGCCCACTCAATAGCATTAACATAGTAAAGCCCCGGATGTAACAAGAAATTTGTCAGTTTCGGGGGGACTTTCTCGTAGTGGGGATAGGCTTGCCAATCAAACTCGTGCAACACTTTAACTTCCTCAAATGTATCCCTTAATTGTTCCTGAGATATTGGAACCTGACTGAAGAACTTGTACACTGGGTATTTTTCACTTTGATCCAATTTTGTAGGGAAAACCCGGGACAGAGTTGTGTAGAAAGAGTTTGGGGTGCATGTGAAAATATCTACCAGATGCAGATATTTCTCTTTCAAGTGACCTGCGACAAATGTAGCGACAGTGCGGTGATATTTTTTATCATTGAAGGCATAAGGGTCTGTCTTGAAATTTTCGAACTTGATTCGACTAACTTCCAACGGGTTGGCTATGACTACTTGGTCGTATATCTCGGAATTCGGTACTGAATTCACAGATAATCCGTATGTGCCATCATCATTGAGCTTTATTGACGTAACACCAGAATTGAAATGTAATTTCGCAACGGAATTGTTGAATAATGCATTTGCTAGATGCCAATTTCCTTGTTGAACACTCCATAAACCATCATCTGCTCCAGCTGTTGCTACGCTGCCTACAAAATTTATTCAAGCTTATATGAACTCAAGTTTATGACATAACATAACCAATGCCCAAAGTTATAAATAAACTTAATGTGCTATCAAACTTCATTCTTGATATATATGTATACTTAAACCACCCATGAATGCATGTATGCATACTCAGGTGCTTTAAGTATACGTAAAATACTGAATTTAAATCAAATGCTATTACCAACGAAAGAATGCATGCTTGTATCTTGACCGTAGTTGATATACGTAATGGCTTGAACGAATTCTTCAATGAAGCTTTTCTTAAAGCCATGGTCAGTTAAATAAGTTCGGTAATCACTTTTGGTGAGATTCAGCAGAAGTGGACTCATTAGTTCCAACATTTCCGCAGGGTCTTTGAACGTTGTTCCTTTATCTTGGAGATCATAAATCCTACATAATATTCAAAATTATGCTATGCTTAGATTTTAATATTGAAAACGTGAACAACCAGTACGAAGTTAAGTTGGACATATATGTAATGAAGGAGTCAGTGAAATAAAATACCTGGTAAAATCATTGATGACAGTATCCGTCAATGAGCGTAAGTGTTTCAATTGAAATCCGTAGCGGTACAAAAGTCGATAAAGCGTAATCAAACTCCATTTACTGGCACTGAAAACAACTTCTTCTCCGTCCATGATTGAAAATCCAAATCCACCGATGTCAGTTTTTTGTCGCAATCCTAAATAAGATGAGACACCAAAATGAGCATAATAGTATGTAGGTACCTAAATACTTAAATACATGTAATTTGTCCATTATTGTAAAAAAAGTATTTCAAACAATGTTTTTACCCAGATCCTTGACCAATTTTACGGCAAGTTCATTCTTCGGATGAATAATACTACCACCTGCCTCATATTGATTGCCCAAAATTTCAACACTTTTCATTCTTCCTCCTAAGAGATTGCTTTTTTCATATATTTCTATATGAACATTTTTATTTAGTAGCTTCGTCAGGAAGTATGATACTCCTGTACCACCAGCTCCAGCCCCAATTACAGCTATATTTAACAATGTCAATATAAAATAATTGTTTTTCATGTAGGCACTTACTAAATAAACTCATTTTAGGCCTAATGTTGAATAATAGTAATACCTATTCTCGGTTTAGCTGCTGAAGTTGCTGAATAAACCGTACTTAGGAGGAAGGTGGCAACAAAAAGGAAGATAATTCTTGAGATTTGAAAGATGTCCATGATGAGATTCGCAAAACTGTAATCATACAATGATATTATGATAATAAAATATTGACATAATAATATAACAATTTACACTTACAGACTGTAAAATTGCTGCTATATATTACGCTATGAAAAAATATGCATTTCTATGTGAAGTTTGTGTTCATAGATATGCACAATTATTAGGTGTATGGAAAGCAAAAGGAATAACACAAATTAATTGTATTGACTTAAAATCATAACTTACACTTAGGAACGAACTCGAAGTGAATGACTGCTGGATTAACGCAAAGTACAACGAAAACTAGTACAGCTGCTTAATTTTGTAAGCTGAACTTTTGAAAACTTTCTACAGAAATGAGTATTACTTATTTTCATACCACAGCACAAGTGGAATTTCAAATCTTCATTTGTGGAAAGTGTATTGAAAAAATTAGTTCGTAACATTCGATAACGTTCATATAAACAATTACGGTAGCAACCCTATAAAATAATTGGTATAACAACGTGCACACGAATCTACTAATTACTGACTGTTATTGTCTGTACAAGATTGTCTAAATTGCTAAATCCGTAAACAGCCGATATTGGTACAAAATGTTATAGGTAATTTTTGCTCACATCATTTGCTTCATATAAATGAGTCAAGGTGTTCCCTACAGATGAAAGAACTAGATTAACATTACATACAACAGTGTAATTAAATAGAGAAAAAATATAAATACTGAAGATACTAACTGATTTAAAACTAAAACAGTCTATGTAGAAAGGGAGGTGCCGAAAATTTGTGTTGTGCCTTATTTCAACTATACTAATATTATTAGCTTCGTGTACTTTGATATGTATGTGTATATCTCTCTGTGAGGTAGCGAGGGTGTATAAAGCCTTCCACTTCGGAGCAGCCAAAAAATTTCTGCTGGAGTATTGTGCAATGCAGTATAATACAATTCCCAGTATTTCCCACCTTCAGTCTGTGTGTGTATACGAAATCTTAGTTCTTACAATACTGACCGGACACTGGAGAAATGACAGGAGAGTCGGCAGATGTTTTAAAATCTCCCTGGAAAGTGTAACATGTATTCAGTAAGTAAAGTCAACGCAAGTTGCTTAACTATATACCGTAGTTCACTTTGCTTTACTTCCCGTAACTGTAACCTGAGTTGGAGTATTTGGAGATACGTACACAACTTGAATGCAACTACAAACTAAACACACCACGTATGCATACATTTGAGACAGTACACATGGACATGATACAAAGACTTTTTATCGACTTCCTTCGATTGGATTGTTTTTCAAATTCAACCCGTACTTTCGTTTCTTAATATATACAAGCAAAAAACGGAAATAGCTTTATGTAGGTATATGTATATTTTTGATTATTTCTAACACTAAAATGAGTTTATGAGTATACTAAAATGAACATTTAAAAATAATTGTAAAAAGCAAATAGTTTATCATATGCTTGATTTGTATAGGTACAGTAGATGTAGATTTGTACACACATCTTATTTTATGGAAATTTTTAATGTTTATTAGTACTTTTGCTGCAATGAAAAGCCTTGCACAGTAACCAACTTTGAGTCATACCTTTAGTAGTATGTGGAACATGTTTTATTACCGATTCACACTGTAATTGTACATTCATTTGAACTTTAGCTTCATGTAGTTAAAAAAAATTATAAATTCAAGTGCAGATTTCTCCGAAACTGAAATGAATATAAAGTCTGCGTACGGCAGTTAACGTTATGGGGAAGTAAATCAATTAAACCACTTAATCAAATCTGATAATTTAAAGCATTTTACTAAAGTGAGCTTAAAACATATCCTAGACATGAGATTTTCCCAATTGTATAGGCACTTAAACATTTTCCATGATCTCTATGAGTTTATCTACTATGAAAAAAGTATGTAGGTATTCGAAAGCAGTTTCACTTCGATACAAATACAAGCAAACAGATTTTTTACTATATGTGTATCGATTATCTCCAGAAGACAAACCTTACATTAATTTGTTTCTTTTATAAGAAAAAAGCTTTTAAACGCAACATAGCATAGAATCAAGCATAGAATAATAATCAAAATCATATGTTGTTAGTTACTATGTCTGGTTATGATTTGATATCTGGTTATAACATTGTTTCTGCATGCGAATTCAACGTATTTAATATGCTACTTTTAAGTACATCTCTAAAAACACATATAACAGACAGATATATTATTCCCACCTATGTTTGCAACAGCTGTAATATTTCGAAGAATTCTAACAAAGAATACCAAAACCAATTCTACAAAAAAGTGAAAAATAAAGGGTTAATGATTTTCTTTCAAATCTTCGTTTACAACATTTCTAATGAGTAGGTACTGCATACATACAAATTCTCATCGAACATGATCTCATGGTAAAATATGCTTGCCAATTCAATTTCATTTATTAATTATACGCATACATAGCAATACCAGCCAATTTGCATTGATACCAGCCACATAATCAGAGAACCTAAATTTGTAGTATGAGTATTTTAAATATACATTGAAATATAAAAATTCGGTATCGCTTTGAAACATTTAAATCAATTTCTTTTAGAGCATAAGGCACAAATTAATACGGACAAGCTTTACCCAAGAAGTAATTTAAATTGGCATGTTAAAACTGAGGCATCTGTGTTTCGAATGGAGTCGTTAGTACTTAACGAACAAATGGGAATCGATGATATTTTTACATACGGAAATAAATCATCATACACCATTTGTCTATTATTTTTAAACTATGCCTTGGCACTAGTCTAGTGAAAGGAATATTAGTACTATCATTAAACTATGATTACAACAACTTGGCACACGAAAATTGTGTACATTAGGAACTTGAATGCTCAGGTAATATTATTTGTAGGTACATAACTGATCATCGAACCCACGAAGAGAATTTGCGACGATCTTTTCACATTATGCAGCCAAAGTGTGAACCCATAATGCAATGCTATTATGAAAGTATCTGTGTATTTAGGTATATGTGCATGATACAATATAGGATAACTTTTTCCACTTAACACACGCACCAAAGTGTGAAACGATATGAAAACAAGTGCAGACAAAATACAAGACAAAAATAGCTTCTGGTATTTTTAGTCACAATGGTCTCTTCATCGACATTTGCAAATCTCATTTCATGTTGTAGTGGCAGTAGTATTTTTCCTTTCCATCACCAAAGAACGATGTAACACTCAGTAATAATAGAAAATAGGTTTAGCATTTTTACCAGAATTTCTTAAATATTTCAAGTTTCATGTAAAGTTTTACTGCATTGAACTCAAATGCCCGAAAACAAACAAAGTTAGTTTTAGAAAAACCATTAGCTACACATAATAATACAGCACTTAGCTAAACACAGCATATTTTGAAGTTACTAAAAGGAAATGCATATTTTACCAACACACTGCTCTGTGTGCAAAGAGTCTTGTAGTAAACATTGTTCCAACTGTAGAAAAGTTTCCTACTGTTCCATAGAACACCAGAAGCTGCACAGAAAGAAACACAAGCCAGATTGCTTTCCTGCTGTCGTACAACAAGATGAGATCAGAGGAAGATACTTAGCTGCAACTAGGGATATTAAGCCTGGAGAGAAAATACTTCGGGATCCTGCCTTGATAATTGCCCCTAATGGAAATACTGCAGCTCGCTTTGAGTTTAAGCCCATGTGCTTAAGTTGCTACAGAATTATTTCGCCCAGTAACAAGAGTGCTGAATTTTACCATTGTTCAGTTTGCTCCTGGCCTTTATGTGACGAAAAGTGTGAAAAGGTTTACCATTAAAAAATTGTTTAATTGTTTGTATTTACTAATACAATCATTTCTAAACTCACAAGTTAAAAATTTTAATAAATAAATCTGTCAATGTATAATAACCGAATTTAGATGAGATGGCATGCTGACTTTGAGTGTGAAGTATTTGCAAAAAGCAAAGTACCACCTTTCACCTGCGCAAGGGATTACGACTACATTAAAGTCCTGCGAGCGTTATTGACGAAAGAAAAAGCCCCGGAAATATGGTCCAAAATTTGTGAACTGGAATCACATGAAGAGGCTAGAGAGAAAAATCCGTTATGCCGTAAAAAGACTTACTCTTCGGTTATGTTTATAAAGACAACATGCAATTTGTCTCAGTTTGATTATAAGGATATTAATTTTGTGGTTGGGGTATTCCGAGTCAATGCTTTTGGACTGTACAACTGGGCAAGTCAACGAAAGGGTTTTAAGTAAATGTATTTACCAATAATTGAGTGATTGAATGAATTGTTTGAAAATTTACACATCAATTGTATTCCTTTTTAACAGAGAAGCATCCTTGTTGTTCTACAATGGTAGTATGTTTGCTCACGACTGCATACCCAACACGAGAAGCTATCTGGAAGAAGAATTGCATTCGAAATCGATCAGTTATTACAAAAATGTCGTGGCTACTGTTCTAATTAAAGAAGGAGAATCTATCAATAAATCATACATTGATACTAGAAGAGGAACCCCTGAAAGAAGAACTTTATTAAACCGAAGTTTTCATTTTGGGTGCAGTTGCCTTAGATGTTCAGACCCAACTGAATGTGGGCTATTCTACTCCGCCATTAAATGCCAACATTGCGATACGGGTTACGTACTATTACAAAATCCTCTTGATTTTGAATCCGACTGGGAATGTGATTCTTGTAAACAATTTCAACCAAACAGTTATGTATACTTTGTGAATACTGAAGCTGAAGAGCAATTTAACAATGTTCTTGACGATGAATCACAAAAGGATACTATAACAATAATACAAAGACTGGAAACAATTCTTAAAGAACATCAGGGAAAATCTTTCCACAAAAATCATTGGCTTATGATGGAAATTGAATATGAGATCATAAAGAAGTGGAGAGATTATATCATGGAGAATGAAAAACCAATTTGTAAACAAGTAAAGTTTCTCGCACCAAGAATTATGCAATTGTGTACACATTGCTTAGACATAGGAAACGTTTTGCGACCTGGTTTGAGTATTTATAGAGGTATAGAAAGGCACACATACATATAATATCACACAAAAGTAAAAATAATTTTAACTCTTCATTATAATATGCTTTTCAAATCAATTTAGGGTGCATGCTGCTTAGTTTGGCGTTAGCAATGGCTGTGGCCCAAACAAATATGGTAACGATAAGTTCAAAGGCAGCAGATGCGCAGCATCAATTAAAAAGACTCCAAGAAGTAAAAGCTACTGCTGAGGAGGGGAAAAATATCATTTTGTTTGCTGAACCAGAAGGAAGTGACGAAAGAAAACTAGCGGAGGATATCTGGGAGCATGTCAATTCTATGAATTTTTAATCAATACTACCACGTAAATTTGCAATGAAAATAATGATAGTAAAATGGAACAATAAATTTTTGCAGTTGAAAATACGATATTGTTCAACTTTTTGTCACTAACAATAAGTCACAATGCTTTCACCAAGTGAAAATTAGTTTAAGATCATCGTTAAATTGTTTTAATAAATAGGAAAATACTACTGGTTTACTTTCATTAGTTTTTATCGAAATATTTAATACTAAAATCTGGATGAATTATTTACATGAATTTACTTACATCAGCGTTTAATTTTTATTTCCTTTGTCGATTTTTCATTGCATATCGATCACAATTTTTCCTCGAAGATGTCCTTCTTCCATTCTTTGGTAAGCAGTTGGGAGATCTTCAAATCTAAATGTCTCATGAACCACAGGTTTTATCTGTGAAAAAAATAATTATTCATTGTACCAAAGAAATATTTAACAGCGATTATTCAGATTTAGTATGTAGTACTGACTGGTATGATAATTTTATTTTAAATTACTTTTCCCATTTCGATGAGATCTGTAAAACCTTCTAATGCAGATCCATTCGGAATAAAAAATGCCCATTTTGTAGGAACACTGTCAGTTGATAATGATTTCCAATTACCATATGTAATATCGTTGAGGTTTTTCAGAGTTCCTCCAAATAGACCATATTTGTCGAAATTGGAAAGTAGCGGAGGTGATAAAGTTATGTATTGACCTGTGACCGCTTTCAGGTATTTTGTTAATGAAGATGCTTTGGAAGCGTTTTTAGGACCACTTAAATCCAGTATACAGTCATACCTACAAAATCCAATTAGAACGTTAAAAAATTATTGGTTTTGTAATTCGGATTTCGTTCATATTAGACAAAAATTAACTTTAGGAAATTAATAACAAATTACGGGGCAAAGTTTTTAACATGCGATAAATAATCTGTTTGCTTATAATCCACCACAAAGTCAGTTCCAAGTCTTTCCAGAAGAGAAATCGCATCCTGGCTGCAAGTCGATACAATCTACAAATTGTCATTACCTATATTTAACTTTCTAAATATAATTTCAAGAATCATTTATTGGTAAAGTTGGAATCGAACTTAAAATAAAATCTTACGTGAGAACCTTGAGACTTCAAATACTGAATAGCAAGTGTTCCTACACCACCAGAACCTCCAAGTACGAGGAACTTTTTCGTGTTTAAATTAATAAACGATCCAGTTATTTTGATTGCGGCCCATGATGTCAAACCGACATAGGGTATTGAAGCTGCTTCGACGAAACTTATATTCCTTGGCATTCGTTTCACCTAAAATGATAAAGTACTATTAATGGATGCATTATTTTTTGAAATATAATAAAAGTAATTGAAAAGGTATTGAAGAAATAAGAATGTTCTCAAATATAATTGTATATTGTAGTACCGTATCTTCCGATGCAACAGTATACTCCGCATGGCTTCCACTTCTTTGCACTCCAATTACTCCATAGACATTGTCTCCAACACTTAAACTAGTAACTCCGTGTCCAATCGCTTCTACTACTCCGGAAAAGTCTCTGCCCAATATCAAAGGAAACTCTATGACATTTGAGTTTGGTGATGGTAAGCTTGGAAGACCTCCGAATCCACATGTCGTGGTCCTTAGAATATTAATAATATTTGAGCCATAACCTTTCGCCATTGCTAAGTCAATCGGGTTCACAGAAGCTGCATTAACTTTAATAAGTACGTCAGTAGGAAGTTTAATCACCGGCATACGAGAACTGTCAGTCAACTGGAGATCTTCCAAACCACCGTAAGAATGTATTTGCCAAGCCTTCATCCCACGTCCCGCTTTTCTTCTAGTATGTGACTTTCCTCCGATTTCGGGATTTCCTTCTGTAGAATGATGACCAGAAGAAGCAGAGTTGGAAGAGTATAGTTTCTGACATTTTCCAGCAGCCGGGTAACAGGAAGAACCATTTAGGGCCAATTTCAGAAATCGCAACATAGAAGAGTTCATACTCTGAGATTGCATTGTGTTGTGATATTGATATCTATCCTTATTTGATTATTAACAATTAAATGTACAGAAATTTTGTTTTTACACTAGAATTTTGTTTTTCCTGAGCAAAACGATCAGTTTTTTTAATAACTTAGGTTCGGATCGAACGAAATATTTATTATGAACATTTTTTCGGGAAATGAATTGCGGATTTGCGTAGGTTTAGTATTGTTTTGCACTAGGATTTTTGAACTCTCTTGTCAGCTGCTACACTTATACTGTAGAATCAAAGCACGTGAATTTACATGTGGCGGTAGCTAAAACATACCCGTACCGCTAATCATACTATAAATTTGATGTTATTTACAGTACAGATATTTATATTTAGAATCTGATTCTTAGAAATAAATTCGAAATGGTTGGTATCATAAAAGAGGTTAGTCGTTTAACTTTTGTATGTTCATAGTAATGTTATCAATTTACCAAAATATTATGTAACTGTTTTTAAATATTAATTAACAATTTTGTTTGTTTGTTTGGAATGTTTTAGGCTGTACTCAAACTTCGAAAGGGTTCAATAAGTTCTACTCATTTGGCTGAAGAGGCTTTACAGAAGATTCATAATTTCAGACATTTGAATGCATTTACGTTTGTGGCTTCCAAAAACATTCTCCAAAACCAGATAGAAGAATTTGAAAAAAATTTAAAACACAATGAAACCGATTCATTGTTGAGAGGAGTTCCGGTGGCTGTAAAAGACAACTTTTGCGTTGAAGGAATGCCGGCTACATGTGGATCAAAAATGCTGAAGAATTTTAAGCCACCATACACTGCGACTGCCGTTAAAAAGTTGATGGATTGTGGAGCTGTTGTTGTTGGAAAAACTAACTTGGATGAATTCGGAATGGGGTATGACATTCTATGCATGTTTTCAATATTCATGAATAGTTACATACACAATTATTGTACTTGCGTATTATGTTGTAAACACAACCTAAAGGGAAAGTGGTTACAATACATTATTTAGAGATAGATAATTAAATTCTTTTTGCTTTTGTGAAGTAGGTATAAAATATTATTAAATTATATCATTGTTTCATATTTCAATATAGAAATGGGACTGTTGACACAATTTTTAAACCTACGAAAAATGTTTGGGGTCTGGAAAAATACCGTCAAGGAGAGTATCTTTTTTCTGATTGGCATGTTCCTGGCGGTAGTTCCGGAGGAAGTGCTGTGGCTGTTGCGACAGGAATATGTTTTGCGTAAATCTTTTCTTGTAGACTGTACTAACTACTTTTCTTGTAGAATAGTAGTTAGGAAAATGTAATTTAATTGAAACAAATCAATAGTAGGTTTAGTAAATAATAAATGTCTTCTCTTTGAGCAGAGCAATTGGATCTGACACTGGAGGGTCAACACGTAATCCAGCGTCGTATTGTGGTGTAGTTGGACTTAAACCTACATATGGTTTGGTATCAAGATTCGGCCTAATTCCTCTAGTCAATTCAATGGATGTTCCTGGTATTTTCACACAAACTGTCGACGATTGTGCAACAATCTTAGGTACCCTCAGATTATAGTTTGCGGAATATTGTTTATAAAATCAAAAGATTTAACGATTCAATCAATCAGTGTTCACTACAAATGCAATAATCCCTTACACGACTGAGGAAATGTGTTATTTTTACTGTAGATATAATCAAAGGCTTTGACACAAATGATTCTACATCCTTAAATGTTGATATTGGTTCGACATCACCAGACGAGAATCCTACGGTTACTAATCTAAAAATTGGAATACCTGAAGAGTTTCATTGTACTGGTATGTCTGATGATGTGGTGAAATGTTGGAAAGAAGTCGCTGATATTTTAGAAAATAATGGTGCTGTACTTTCTAAGGTAATGTCAACCAAAATCGGCAAATGATATTTATAATCTCGTATTATCAATCTAAAATCATAATTTTGATTATTAATTCTTTGTAGGTTTCTCTTCCACATACCAAATATTCTTTACCGTGTTACTCTGTACTCAACACTTGCGAGGTTGCTAGTAACATGGCAAGGTATGACGGACTTCGTTATGGTCACAGAAGTGTCCGCAAAGATCTTAATTCGACTGAAGCTCTGTTAGCACAAACAAGACATGAAGGTTTTAATTCTGTAGTTAGAGGGAGAATATTAGCTGGAAATTATTTTCTTTTAAAAGCGTAAGTTTCCATAATACTTTTAATCTAACTGTAAAATGTTGATTATCCATATAATATATTTTCTTTAACTTTTCAATGCTTTACTCTTTGTTAGCAATTATGACAAGTATTTTATGCAAGCCTTGAAATTACGTCGGCTTATAACTGAAGACTTTACTAAAGTATGGAGCCAAGGAATTGATGCCTTACTTACACCTGTAACTCTAACTACAGCACCACTCTATAGTGAATTCATACAATGGGACAACAGAAAACAAAGTTCTGTTCAGGATTTCTGCACACAGTCAACTAACATGGCAGGTAATTTTTTAAATAAACAATTTCATGGAGATTGAGGAAGATCCTTAATGTCATATTTTGTCAATTTCTGTATCATTGGAACAATTGAATAATATTTTCAGGACTACCAGCTTTAAGTTTTCCTGTAAGATTAAGTAACAAAGGCCTACCACTTAGTCTACAAATAATTGGTCCAAAGTTGAGTGAACATAAATTATTTAACATTTCTAAATTTTTAGAAAATATATTGCAGTTTCCACATAAAAGTAAGGATTAATCATGCGTATACAAAACTGTAATACGTATATAGAGAAAAGTAAATTAATTTCAGATAATAATAAAAATACCAATTTAACAATTTTGGCCCCGACTTAGTTAATGTGGCATATTATGAGTCTAAATTATTGATTGTCTGATTAAAATAATTTTAACGATAACGTATTGTATTGCATAGAAAAACTTAAGCAAAGGGCAAAAATGAACATCAAATAGAAATATTTCGCGATTTTTGATACTTTTTTTGGTAAAATAACCTATTTTTTCAGGATTTCGGGGGGAGGGGAAATTTATCTCTTGCTCCCTCCCTGCTACGCCTGTGACGTATTGTTATAGGTACATAAAGTACATATTTATAAATGATTTTATGCGACAACATGCTAAGAGCGATCGATTTGTTTCGCTAAAGAAATATAGACGTTCTTGAATCACAGCTACGAGATTTGAACTCCAAAGAAAACTGGAGGGAATATATTTATCGACTTATCAAATCATGTAATCGTGTCTTAGATTTTTACAAAAGTTAAACTAAACTATTTCCCATAGAATATGAATTTTTTGATCTGGCCATTTCGTTCTTGATAGTTGTCCCTAAAAAGAAACATCAGTTTTATTACTTTATTAAAGGAATTCAAAATTAAATCTGTAAACTGCCTTAAAAGTTGAGTTCAAAAGTGTGCATGGTCTTGAAACAGTTGACAGTTAAAGATAAGATTGTTCACCAGTTATTTCCAGTACTTTAAGCTTCAGGATGATTCATAATTTTGAATATGTAAGGGGTGATCTAAATATGCCGGATTTGGAAATATACCTAAAAAGTTTTATACAACAGTCTCTTAAAAATCCTTACACATGTGATTTAAATGACGAGGATTTTGTTCCGGCTGTACCAGAATTGTATCTCGCTAAGTGGATGTTGGGGACGTGCATGCTAATTGTCGAGAAACTGAAAAAACGAATAGAAACGTAAATTAATCATTTTAAATACATTGCTTTAATTCATAAATTATGCTTCCATTCTCTCATTCTTAAACAATATGCACTAACTATAAGGGCATGTTCTTTTTTTTGTATTTTTAGTGTATCCAGTCAAGAATGTAACAAGTGTGCGACGAGCGAAAACATTACATCGTTTTCTAATGAATGTGAAATAAATCAAGTGAAGCATAATATGCGTGGCCGGAGCGGCCTGAATGTCCAGGAGTTGAAAGGATTAGATTCTCCGCAAAGAAATATAAAGAGGGAAAGAGCTCCTTTAACACCTGTGAAAGACACATCCAATATCAGTAAAGTACATTCTTCCCCATACTTCAGCCCAAAACAATTAGAACAAAAAGCCAAGTTCGCTGGAAATACACTTGAAATTCAAGACAATGTTAAGAATGCTGTCGGCAGCCCAGTCCATTGTTCGACTCAAATGCACGGGCGAGGCCATTTAGAAAACATACAATTTGACGAAAATATGAAAATTAAAAACTCTTCTACGCCCAAAAAGAAGAAAATTAGTCCTGTAAAAATAGTTGTAAGCAACAGCATTATAAGTCAACAGCAACCATTCAATGCCAAATTAGAGCAATATCTAAATGAAAGCAATGAAAGTGTGGACATACTACCAGCGACTCCGACTAGTGACCCTCGAAAAACTGTCCCTAAATGCTTAAACTCCAAAAAATCGAAAGAGAATATAAACGAAGTTACAGAGGATGATGAAGAACTTGTCTTAACTCCTCTCATAAAAAGGTTAACCGAATCGCAACACGATGAATGTGTATCGACCCCAGAAAAAATAGATTTTAATTTTGAGGATCCTACGGAAGGCACAAGTCCGTCGATTATACAACCACAATCAATGCGTAGAAACTTAATGACTGATAGTTTAGAAAATTCTAACATTAAATCCTTTTCAGCGCCTTCACCGACTACAATTTCCATACAAGAAACTGAGTCATTAAACCCCAAAAGTTCTTCAGATAAATCTAAACAGCAGTCGAAGAACAGGGAATGGGTGAAACCCAATGGTTCGTCTAATCTTTCATCCAGTTTTGGTAAAAGCAATAGCTGTTTTGGATTTAAGCATCCTGTTGCCAGAGACAAAAAATATAAGCAAATGACACTTCTTCAAATGAAGAAAAAATCTCCAATTAAAAGTGTTGATATTTCCACCCTTACCGAATTCAAAGGAGGCGTAAGACCAGCAACAAATAAGAAAACTTCTTTCAAGAGAAAATCTGATGAGAGTGATAGAGAAAATGAAGGTACTTTGAATTTAAATTCGAAAGTTCCTGATGCAGCATTTGAAGCTGACGAAACGTTTTTTGCTGCTCCTTCCACTCCTGCAACTCATATCGAAGAACCGAAACTACATCATCGGCAATACAAAAAAGGAAAAGCAGATACGAATTTTACCGAAAAACTCATTGCGGATTTTGACAAGTAAGTGATTGAAGTTATAAGTTTATAATAATATATGGTTAATGGTTTATATTTCTAAATCTCTGTTAATTGCATATTATTACGCAAAGTTTTGCCACATAAATTTCTAGACTGACTATGTGTGTGCTAATGCTATACAGACTTCCGAATCGGATGTCACAGGAACCGGATTTCGCATATAAACCGGAGAAAGCCATACGGAAGAGAGATGAACGTGCAAAGTTAACTGGAAGAGATTGTGAAGACTGTCGAGGGGTAAGAGTGATTTGCTAAAGCTCTCAAACTCAAAAAAAAACAATACTAATTAAATTGATGTTTATTGTTACAGTATTGGGATGCGATAGATGCAAATGCTGACTCCACTTTCGTTCAAAAAATGAAAAATTTGTGTTCTAAGCATCGTTCTAAACATCCGGTCAACTTGAACGGAACCCCAGAAGGTATGTAATTCAGATTATTATTAGTATATAGTACAATTAGTATATACAATGTCTGCCACTTCCTCTTTTGTCCGTAAAACCTATTCAGTTAGAAGCGGAAAGAGTTGTTAGAGAGTAAGATTCTTATGCTCTAATATTCCAATCCCCATTGGTATTGGTTGTTAAATTGGAAAATGTCATTTTAATGAACTTCTCTCCTGTTTTGACCTTTATATACCTGTCTGTATTTTATGAAAATAAAGTTTTAAGCGTTGTTTTGAAAACTGGAGCATGTTTATCTTATATATATCAGATAATCTTTTTTTTTAAACTTTGTAGGCTATTGGGAGACTGATTTTCCGTCCACTCTAGAGATGAAGCAACAAAAAATACTGAACATGGATTCATATATTGATTCGGATTAAAAGATAATTTCATAGGAACTGAAAATAATGACTACGGAGCATGAAATATTTTGTTACATTTTTCATTTATATGAAAATGATTTTCACACTAATTAATTGAGCTAGTGTCTTTAGGAGATGTACAAATTGTAGTCGTTCCGTTGTTCGGGACCGTGTATTGTTTTTAGATTTTTAAGTTTTTCTATTCGGTAAATCTTTCATTAGATTTTAAACTTTCAAAATATGACATTAAGCAAACAATTTGTACAAAAAAGTAAATAAGGTTGTGCAAGAGAGCTAATGTTATATGTTTTACTTTGTCAATCAGTATGTAAATGAACATTTCATCGATGTAATAAATTATTCTCTTACATGTTCCATACTTCAAATTATAATTTTATTATTTTCTAGTGTTGATTATATAGGTACATGTTATTCTGTGTTTTGAATAATTCAACTTGAATCTTTTATCTTATCAACTCTTTAAACTTGAATTATATTCACTCCTTCAAAAGCATAAACTTCCCAAGATCATCGGCTTTCTGTTTTCCTAACAAATGTTCCACAATAGCTAAGGACCACTCAAGTGCTGTGCCTACAAACATCATTAGTGTAAATTATTTAAATGTTAATCTGGGGTCAGTATTTTTATCCCGATAATGTAATAAGTACCGTATACACTTACCTGGTCCTCGACTGGTTATCAAATTTTCTGTAAAGTGTAAAGAGATAAAATCCATTACATAAAACAAAATTGATTTTATGACAATTTAGACTTTACCTTTGCGCATAGCATAATATTACGTGTATTGTATACCTAATGTACTTTATAAGTGCATACGTACATTGCATGCATTCTACTTAATATATCACTTAATTAAACTTCATATATTACATTACATAATCATTACATTTACCTACACAGTACCTATATACATAGTCATTATTGTAATCATGGAAAATCAGAAGTATATATTAATACCTGCAACGACAACACGGTCTTCCCGATAATCGTATGTATTCCCTTCAGTCATTTTGTCTTTCACCAATGGATGAGATGTAATAGTTTTCCCATACCCAATTCCATGTTTTTTGAAGGCTGTAGGACCTATAAAAATCAATTTTATTTATTGAATTCGACATAATAGCAATAATAATAATTAACTAATTTTTACCTGCGCATATTCCAGCAAGGAGTTTGCCTGCTTTTTCATGTTCTTTAAGCACTGCCCCCAATTCTTCTGACTATAGTAATTAAATAAACGTACACCTTTAAGTAACTTAAACATAATATGCATCTATGGCTGGCTTGGATATTCAATTTATATATGCACATGGTATTTGTGAATGAAACCTCAACAAATGTTTCAGCTCCTTTTAATCCTCCAGGAAGAATAATTGCATCATAAATGACTCCACCGGCTGTTGCCTCTGCTAAACTTTTCTCAGGAACCAAAAAAACATTTCGAGAAAGAGTGTGCTTATTCGCGTCCTTAAGACCAGCCACAGTAACTTCTATCTAAAATGTATGTAACAGAAATCTTCGATAGCATCTTTAAGTAACAGCAACATAGAATTACATAGTAAAAAGTAAGCTTTAACGAGTATAATACGAATTATATCTAACCTCAGCTCTACGTAATGTGTCAATGGGTGTTACTGTCTCCATTTCTTCAGACCCATGGGTCACCATTACAAGGGCAGTTTTAGTCATATTTCGTCGTTGTTTTGATACTGAAATAGTTAAGCAATTAGTAATTTCAAATTATATTGATGTATACGTTAACAAGGAGAAAGTAAGAGGAATGATGTTGTCTTTATTTATGGTGATGGAAATTACGGATTTAAATCTGCTATCAAAAGAATTATAATTATTTCTTCTACTCATACAATAAAGAAGCAATAGGTACTTTACATTAAATCAATTGTAATTTTTATTTGATTGTCACGGTACGGTCGTAGCGTACGGTAATGTTAAGTCAAGAAATACTTGTCAAACTTACAAGATTGAAAGATTATATGATTGTACGGTCGAGAGGACAATGAAGAACGAACTGATGAAAGTATGTGCCCACTTGAGAGAATTAATTTTGGTACTCTCATGGCTCACTGTCACGGGCACATGTACATGTGAGCTGTGTTTTTAAGCTGTATGAGTATTTGTAGAGTGGGAAACGTGCGCATACTACATCTGCGTGTGTAATAATCTCTTTCTATATATGAATCTGGTTTTCTGCATTATTTATATACACCATATTTATAGGCTGACTTGAATTTGTGCAACTTGCACCAGCAGATCAGCACAGATGCATTTACAACGTAATAGGACTTTACAGCGTGCAGATTGTCAACTCAGATGTCATTTAGCTAAAACCATTCAAAATCGAACACAAATTGTGGGTTTAACTTGTTTAAACAACTTCTTGCATCGTAGACTCTACTCTGAGTCATTTATCCACTTATCTCAATCTCTATCTAAGAATTGAAAACACTTTTTAAAAGCCAGTTCATTGCAGTCAAACTCCATTTACATCAGTCAAGGTCACAAGTAAGGTAAATTTTCTTATTTAATATTTTCAGCATTATTTTTTAAAGACATCACTTTCTCCAGTTAACTAACATTAACATTACTAATGCAATTAGCAATTTAATTATTTCTTTACGATTTGAAACATAAATGAAACATTACATCAGTTGGGTGGGTGTAGATGTGCGCAAGATGTTAGGAATCTTAGTAATTCTAGTATGGCAAAACACGGGTTATTTTGTTTTTCCTTTTATGCTATTAAATACATATTAATTGCACTTCTATGCTTTCCCTATTTTCACCAATCTTTCACCAGCTTTCTTTTGAAGGAAAGCAAAAAACAATTTAGAAGAATTTTTTGCAAAATTTCAATTTTTATGTTGAATATTTGAGTAATTGTTATTATTTATTAATTTTAATTTGTCATAGTTCTTCCTTTTATTCGTCCCTAGAGTATCGTGATCTCATTTTTAACAATTAAATTAAATTATATTTTATATTGGTATTGCCATCATGTACGGTTTGTTATGCATACTGCATACCTATTATGCTGTTCTTTCCCGTGCATAGTGTATATTATGCGGTGAATATCGTATGTATGCAAGATGGTGATTAAAATTCACTCTTAGAGACAACTTCTCAAGGTTATTACTTATAATAGTATTGTTATCATTTTAATCCATTTGGATTTACACAGGTTTTTGCTTTCAAATAAAGCAGTTCTGCATGTTAAAAAGTGATTGAGCTTTGAAAAACATTGCCAGTTCGGGAATTATGTTGACCGCTTTATCAGGAAATTCCTTATCCAATAGATTTGGTCGTTTATTTCGTCTTCTATCACCAAGGTCCTCAGCAACAACAGGTACTAATCAACAACCAAGATCCCGTTTTCGTGGTTTACCTTACAAAACAGCTATCCAAGTATCCGTGGTCATCACAGCGATTGTAATTGGTTATTTTGTAACATCTTCCAACAAAGCAATGTCGTCAACACCCAGTACCATTGATCTGCAGGTTTTGGGCCAGAATTCTGTCAAAAAGCTGCCTACTATGGAGGTAATATTTCATCCAGTAATGAAAACAAATATTAGGGCTTTACGTTCATTAGGATAATTACGTCCATAGAACGAACTTTATATAAAACTAAATAGTAATTGTAACTATGAATTACATTGCAAATGTAGCCTGTGAAACTGGAGAGCCTTTGGAAGGACAGTACAACTGTAGTAATCTTCCTGCGAAGATTCGGATGCGTGTTTTGCCGACAATCAGCCATGGAGATTAGCAAACTAATACCATTGCTCCAAGAAAACAACATCAATCTTTTCGCTGTCGGATTGGAAGAATTTGGCTATGAAGAGTTCGTGGAAGGAAATTATTTCAAAGGAGATTTGTACATCGATACTGATGAAGCCAGTTACAAGCAAATTGGATACAAAAAGTACAGCACTATGGGTGTTATGATGTCGCTGCTCAGCAAAACAGCTCTTTCTGCTATAGCTAAAGTGTGTAAAACTTTGTATTTTATGTAATACCAACATTTCTTGAGACTTAATACAATATTCGTAATCAACCTCCATTTTTTATAGGGAAGATCCGAAGGTACACCAGGTAACCTGAAGGGGAATGGGCTCCAAACTGGAGGAACTCTTATTGTGAGTGAAGGAGGAACAAAAATCCTGATGGATTACAGGCAGGACAACCCTGCTGATCATGTTGAAAATTCCGAAATCTTAAAGGCTTTGGGAATTTCAGATCCTCAGGGAAATGAGTCCGTCAGCAATGGCAACTAAGATCATAAAATCTTCGTCTTGTTCAGTTTACAAATTTTGAACTAGTTTAAATATTATATTTGGTCGATCCTCCTTGTGCTCTGTTACCTTTTATGATTTATAAATTGAGTACATTGATGTAACCGACTCCTTCATGTTGTACATAAAACAAGTATAGCTGTAGTTTAAAAATCTCATTTTCCAAAGCAAAATATAAAGACTAAAGAAAAACAAATATTATGTATATATTTATCTTTGTATACTTGTCTTCTTACATTATTATTACTATGTATAATTAATATTGATGTATATATTAATCTCCAGAACTTAACTATACGCTCTGAATGATAATTATGTGACTCTCTATACTCTATATTCAATATTTTAGGTAATGTACTTTCGTTACTGTACGTAACTCTTTCAAGCACTCTTTATAAAACTCTAGTTATCGAATCCTCTAAAATATTATACAGGCCCACAACCCAATTTCAAAATTAAAAGATCACAATTCTTTCGAATCTACATATTATATTATAACGTATTCTGACACTACTAACTACAACTAATAAGGTGAATTCATTCATTAGACAGCTATGTATACTAGTCATAACACATCGAGTTGATTAATATTAAAAATATACAAATATTTGTAATGTTGGATATGTTACGATTGATACAACCTTTGTGTATAACTCGACTAATGTTCGTTAAACTTTGGGAACAATTTACGGACTTAGTAATGTGAGGAATCATCCATTTTTGTAACCTGAATTGTAAAAATGCTGCCAAAAATTCAATGAAGCAGGTGCGATATGTGAGTTGAGCTGATAGTAGATAGATGAAAACATGAATGTCAACTATTAACTTTAAGTAGAAACTGTCCAGTTTACAATTTTTGAGAATCTGGAACAGGGTGTATTCTGTATTACTTTCTTAGCACCGCACCACTACTCTACCCAAGGTTGTTTATATGTATTCTATGTACTAACAATAAGTATTGCACATACCCGGTATATTAGCTAGGTATATACTTGTAGACATTTGATGTTATGTATACTGTAATAACTCTACCTAGGTATGTAATTTCTGTGTTCTGTTTTTAAGTGATTGTTATCGTTTCTACGTAATGTTGTGTTGTTTTATTTTATTTCAATTTTTAACCCGTCATTTCATTTACAAGGGCGACAAGGCTAACTTTGACTTTTAGAGTTGCTGTTATACAATATAATACATATTATAGAATATATAGAATGTAGAATATTATGAATCTTCACGTAAATGGCTGACTTTGTGGTTAGTAGTAAAACTGAACTGTGTTAAAACATAAACCAGTAATACTCAGGCCGATCCTTAAAAAGCCTTAAAAACAATAATAATACCAAATATAATGTAGGTAATATAATATATTACAAATATGTAGTTTGGAAGTTAAAGTCATGGTGTTACATACACACGCATTATACATCAATGTACGGCTTTCTTTGTGAAATGTCTCAAGTTCTTTCATTTGTTCGTTTAAGGTTAAACTATGTAGTAAATCAATATCTCCTTATTTCAAATACAATGTCCGTTTCGCATTTATTTCAACTTAAACTAATGGAGTGCATTAAGAATTCACACACATAACATTGACTTTTATTGTACACCGAAATGTCGAATTCTATACGCTAATAAATAATTCAGCATTATCCCGCAACCCTTATACACACTATGCAGTGCATGACTAATACACAGCGAGTGTACTACATTTATATATTCTACAATAATCACAAGGCTTTATTCCTATATTTTTATTTAAATACATGCTATACTACATAATACAAACCTAAATTGTAAATTGCAATCCATATGGAGTTCTTCTCTGTTTAAAATTCAGCGAATGTTGTTTACTCATACCTTTTCGTCAAAAAGTCAAAAAGTGATTCTGAAATGCCTGATGCAATATTGGAACCCATTAAAGGAAATTTCGTGAAAAAACTACCCCCCTCAACAGAGGTAAATAAATAAATGAAAGCATTTTTCAATTTTATCCACATAAAATTTTTAAATGTATTTGCATGTTTATACGCTAATAGCACTGTTAGTAAATACAAAGCATAATGCTATTCTCAACTTAAATAGGAAATACTGTTGGGATCATTGTGGGCAGAAAATGACGTGGTTCTTACATTTCTGCGTCGATTCGGATGCATGTTCGCCAGACAAGTTGCAAAGCAATTAAATGAAATCACACCCTTGCTGGCGGAACAAAAAATACGTAATGTTTGCATCGGATTAGAGGAATTGGGACTGGAGGATTTCTTAGAAGAAACTAGTTTCAATGGGGAACTTTACATTGATAAAAATAAGCAAAGCTACAAAGCCATGAAATACAAGAAGTATTCATTCTTCAACTATTTCTCATCACTTCTGAACAAGAATGTTTATACAGTTATCATGAAGGTAAAATTCATATCACATTCTTGGTTTGCTATTGTCAGTGTACTATTTAATGAAAGTTACGTGAATGTATTTGTCATTTTACTCAAGCTTTAGCATTGAAAGATGTATCATATATGTAATATTTAAAGAACAAAATCATTTTGATAATTTTAAACTATCAAAATGATTATAGGTTCAAGCGGAAGAGCTACTTACAATTTCTAGTTTTTCAACTTTAAGCTTAAACCAACCATATTCCTCTAAAAATGACGTAGTTTGCATGAATTTTTAACATATATGGGACAGTGGTGTATTTACTTGTGCATTTACTTGCAAAGTGCCAAATTTGCTAATTTTTTTCGGTATATAACAAATGTTTGCTCAAGCACCCTCCAAATGTGTGACCTGCATGGATACGCCCATGATATGGGATATCCTCATCTTTTATGTTTTGTACCTCTAAACCTTCTTTAATGTCGCTCATAAAGAGTGACTTTACTATTCCCTTCTAGAATTTGCATTTCTATTTACTTTGTATGTAGGGTATCAACGAAGGAGAAACTGGGGATTTAAAAGGTGACACATTTCAAAATGGAGGAACTCTTGTAATAACGAAAGGCGGAGAAAAAATTCTACTCAATTTCGTGCAGGATAGCATGATCGACAATATTAATACATCAGATATTCTGAGAGTTCTGAACATATCTCAGCCAATAAAAAAGGAATTGGTGCCTGACAATGGAGTGTTTGTCCGACCCGATGCTGACGGAAAAAAGGATGAGAAAGAAAAGCTTCCAACTGTAGATAGTTGAAAATTAAGCAGTTAGAATATTTAAATCGTTTTTTTGTAATAATGCAGTCGCACACATCCAGTTAGTTAGTTCATAACTATAACATACATACCTACCTAAAAATTTTATCCAGGGCTTAGCGAATAATATATAATTGTTTTACAATTATAGGTATGAATACGCACATCGCTTTTGTAAGCATTAAATCAGATTGTAAAATTGCATTATACACTATAATTAATAGACTGTAGATTCGTACTCAAAAGGCATTATACATAATATCTAACTAAAGCATTTTATGGAATTGATAATCATTATTGTTTCCTACTGTGACTGTCACTGGATCATGAATTTCATCCTCTGTGATTGCAAATATTCTTTTCCCACAGAGCGCAAGGGAGCGTCCTTGAGAAAGGGAGTAAAAATACATTAAGTAATTATAATAATAACAATAATTAAAATACCTATGTAATCAATGTGTAAAATTGTTACTTATTTTCCATTTCCTATAAAATCATTTTGAAAACAACTATCTATTATATTAACTAACCTCAATCATTGCGCATTGTAATGTTTAAAAGGTTCCATTGTATCAGAAAACTCGATATTTAAGGTAAGTCTAGACTAGTAGAAAGTAAAACAGTTCGTACCACCACATATTTAACTAGTGAATGCGTTACAAACAAAACAACAATTGAAACAACTAATATTGCATGCTTATAATACATTGATTAAAGACATGCATGCATATGGGTTATGCGGTTGATTGTTGTATCGTATACATACAATGTACTGCAATTCCACTATGCAGGTATATCTATATCAAAAGTAAGAAAAGACGCTCCATATTTTCCTGTTATTAATCAGCCAAGGTTATCAAGGTATTTACCATGGAAGAATTCTGTATATTATCTAAATGGAAAAAGTCTATGGAAAAAGTTTATTCTGTGGATTCATTACTCATTATGCAATATTAATTTATTATGCAAATACGTGTACATACAAAGGTACATGTTACATAGGTAAATAGTAGGATACTTAATTCTACGTATAACACATACACATACATACTTACAACGAAGGAATTCATTATCAGTGTGGATACACATTTTCATACTTCAATATACAAAGACATGTATGAATTTCACACAAAGCGACATGGAAAGATTATATTTTGGCCTTACAGTACCTACAAAGAATAAACAATTGAAAAGAGAATTATGAAGTAGCAGAAAATTTCGCTAAACACTTCAAAGACATGATTTGTCTGTATGTCCGTGCACAAAATTTTTACCAAAGGTTTAAAAAGAATTTGGAAAAAGTTATTCAATTACTTAACGCTTATCATGACATGACCTTGGAAACTGCTCCGTTATATATACAGTATACTGCTCATCATCAGCTGTACAACTACAGTGAATTTTATGCTGCTTCATAAAATCAAAAATTAAAATATTTCTTTCTCATCACGATGGCACAAGGGAATACCAACACAAGACACTTGACACTACCCCAGAGGAGAAACGGTTCACTTTATCACTATCACTGTATTACTATCATGCATGATGTCACCTTGTCACATTATAATGCTCATTTTGCTCATGAATACATTCAACAGCTTATTATCAATCTGCGCTGCTACGTTTTTACACTCAATGTGTTTGCAATGTTTTATTTAGGTTGTTATAAAACGAGTTATATACCTAACCAAAGTGTTGATGGTCTTATCTGAAGGAATTTTATCCCATGGATAGTTTGTTAGTAGTCACTAGTCAGATTGATAACAGTCAGTAGTATCATAACAGCGTGAATTATCCATAGATCATGTATACGTATATGTGGCTGCATAGTTCCTAACCCGTGTAAATTCTATATGTATACATGTATGTTGTATGAATATACATTGCATGTATAAATGAGGATAGAAACACCTCATTTTTAATAATTATATTTTTATGAAAGTAATTTACAATATCATCATACATGTCTGTGGTTAAACTAGTAGTCTGTATTCTGTATACACGTAGATGTAGGTTTCATTTCCATTCCAGGTACTGCTAGGTCTAAAGGTGAAAATATATACCTAATGAAAGTAAAGGTTTGCTTTGAGAAACTGCGTCTCTCTTAATCTGCTCTGTAGTCTGTGATTTCTAAGTTCTAAAGTAATTCGCCATGACTTCATCTTCCAGTTCCGGTACTCTCGACCTGAAGAAATTAGGGCAAAATTACGTTAAAAAAACTCCTTCTATGGTGGTAATGGATTCATTAATTTAAATTGTCGTTTAATCGCAAATATAATGTTAACGTTTATAATTATTCGTTTGAATATTTTGCAGATATTTTTCAGTTATTATATATTTTAAAATTATTTAGCCCGTGAAACTGGAGACCCTTTGGAAGGACGGTCCTACTGTCATAATATTCCTTCGAAGATTTGGATGATTGTTCTGCAGGCAATTGGCGAAGGAGGTTAGCCCTCTTTTGCCATTGCTCAAGCAGAATAATGTCAACCTTTTCGCAGTGGGATTGCAAGAATTCGGTTACGAAGAGTTTGCAAAAGGAAATTTTTTTGAGGGAGATATTTACATCGACATTAACGAAGCGACTTATAAACAAATCGGATACAAAAGATTTAATCTATGTTCCGTTTTGTTGTCCTTATTCAACCCAGCAGCTCGTGCAGCAATAGCTAAAGTATTGTTTTATGCTTTTTTCAAAATGCCTGGTGAAAATAATAATTATGTGAAATTCGCTTCAAGCCATATTTTATAAATATTTCGTTTAATTCTTTTACCCCCTCTAGGGAAAAGCTGATCGTATACCGCATAACTTGAGAGGCGATGGTCTCCAGAACGGAGGAACTCTTATTGTCAGTGAAGGAGGAACCAAAATTTTACTCGACTACAGACAAGATAACCCTTCCGATCATGTTGGGAATGCAGAAATTCTAAAAGTGCTAGGAATTGCAGATCCTGAGGGTGTAGCAGCAGGAAACAATCAGGACTAATGCATGTAGTGGATTGCAGTTTAAATTCGTGATATTTATCCAAACAAATCAAAATTAGAGTCTCAGCATTTGATTATTGAGAGAGATTGAGGAGTATAAAATATGCGTTCTTATGTGTACTTATAATATTCTAGAATTATATAATACTTGCCAATCGTAGCATTTAATACGTTACATAATATGATACATCAACATTTCATTGTTTGGAATGATAATTATAATGATACAGTTACTTGCGTGTTCATTTTATACCTTTTTCATGACTTTTCATTGGTAAACTGACTGTGTCAAGCCAAAGAAAATGATACAATTTATCTGGTACATAATGACAATGCAAATAACTGGTAATGTATGTTTTGATTCGAAAACTAATAAAAAGGGTTAAGTGTATAACGTTTGTTCTAAGTAAGTGTTTCGTATATTTTATAAGTATAGGTATATTATATATACTTTCCATTCCCGTGTCACCGATTCAGGTTTCAGGTACAACACAAAGCACAATAGTAATGCTTCGATATCAGGGTGTCTGTAAAAGTTAGGTAAAAGTATCAGTTAGGTAAAAGCAAGGTAAGCAAAGTATATACATGTATATATGGTACATACATTTTTAACGTAAAATATGTATTCCTCAATGTTTTCATGACATATATCTGATTTTTTAAAGTCATTGCATGGAAGGCTATATTTTAAAGCGTATGGGTATCATACAATATACAGTTATTATATGGGCAGTTTAACGCTACCAGTGCAGTGGGGAGAACAGTTTGTAAGAAAGTTCTGGTTGACAAGCATCATGATATGGGAAAAGGACTAGAAGTACATCTATAAAATATAAAACGGCTACACACGCAAATTTTGCTAGTCTAAATACATCATAAAATATGTAAGTGTTTGCATACTTCCTCTCATGATTCTATTTGTGATTGCTAAAATTATATAAAATATCATAAAGAAAAATTGTATCAGTTTTTATTTCGACTTCACAATTCATAAAGTCTAATTGTTAAATTAAATCATTATTACCTAGATCAGATTTGTTGTTTCATTGATTTTAACAGCCGACAATTAATGATTGTGTCGAAAAAAGTATTGGAATTCATTTGGAACAATTCATTCTTTCGTAATTTCCAACAAAAATCAATAACTTTAGAGTTGTTTTAAAGGTTTTGTTCCATTTCATGTTCCTATTATTATTTTATGCAAAACAATTCAATATGCGAGTTAGACCTTGGGCACGGGTGTGTGTTAGGTCGACTTTAGCTACCTGAAGTCGAAAATTCAGGCAGAACCGGAAGACTTTAATTGTCTATTCTTGTTTCTAAAGAATTTTCTAGAGTAGTTCGAATTCTTTTATTACAATATTATGTACATTAAATCAAGGTCGTATACAGCCATCGATTTGGGGGGAGCAAAATCGCAATACGATATTAAAATATGTCAAACAAGAGAAAACTTAAGAAAATGCATATAATTCTCACATTGAGCGAATCCCTATTTTTTTGCAAAATGACCTCTTTTTGGGATCGCGGCCCGGGGAAATAGCCTATTTATTCCTCTGTATACGGCCTTACACTGGATAACCATGTAAAATAGTTACCTGCATATATAATTTCATAAGGCAGAGCGAATGTAGAATATAGAATAATATATTCGAATAAATATTTTATCATTGCTGGAGTAAGCTCTTAATGTACAATTAATATAAATAGTTGTATACTGATGTAGGTAACCTTGCAAATGCCATACTCGGCGAATGCAGTCAGCTATAGGCTTGCAAAGGCTACGAACACATTTCACGTTTATTAAAGCTGTTTTAGATATCTGAAATGACAGGTGCTTTGGATCCAATTAAAGGGCTTATGGTGAAAAAACTGCCGCCGTCAACTGAGGTAATATTCATTGACTTACTTGACCTTCATTGACACTTATTACAAGCATTTTTGCTGTTCAAATTTGTAATTCATATAGTAGCATGCAGTTTGCTATCATAGTACTAGGTACCCTTAAAATTATATGAAACAATTATAACATAGAACATAATTAAGTAGGTATGATATTTTATACTGAATATAATTATTATGGTATATTTAAAGAGAAAAGTTTCATAGTAAGGTTCAGGTAATCATGAATGTTGTATAAAATATAAAGAAGTTCATGCATACAATATATATTATAGGAAGTACAGTTGGGCTCATTGTGGGCTGAAAATACGGTGGTCCTCACTTTCTTGCGAAGATTCGGATGAATGTTCTGTCGGCAACTGGCGAAGGAATTAAATGCCATTACGCCGTTGCTAGCAGAACAAAAAATACGGAATGTATGTGTGGGCTTGGAAGAATTAGGATTGGAAGATTTTTTGGAAGAAACTAGTTTCAATGGAGAACTCTATCTGGACAAAAAGAAACAAAGCTACAAAGCGATGAAATATAAGAGATATTCCTTTTTTAACTTTTTCTCCTCTCTTCTTGACAAAAAAGTGTATTCAGTAATCATTAAGGTAATCCTTTACTGTCTATTTTATGTGTATGAAGTACCTAAATAATTCAACCGATTTGTCCGTGCTCTTGCTCTAGAGCAATTTTAAAGATAAGCAAATGACAATTGATATGCTGATATGCACATGTAAAATAACAATGCAAAGGCTATCTTTAAGTTCATTGGTCAAGGGAAATATCGAACTAGGGTTGTGATTGTGAATTGTGATGACAGAGGTCCCAAAATTGACAACCAACTCATAGTACAAGTACAAAATATTTGTTTTTCTCATTTGTTTGCAAATTGACCCTTGAAAACAAAATGATTGATTCTTTATAGATGTAAATACTTCTACTGCTTCTACATAATATTTGTTTCAATATTGATTCATTGGGTTTAAATAAATACACCCAATTTTCTGTATGTACGTATGTCCGCTCCTACCAGAATAATTGATTATTTCTTGAGATTCTTTTAGTTGAACACACTATACATCATTTTGGTTTTCTTTAATGTGTTATGAGCCAGTTAGCAAACTCATGAGGTGTATGGGTTAGCATTTCGCTGGTTAATGACTTAGTACCTGTAGTCTGTACCGTACCTATAGGTAGTAAGGTAGTAAGTATACGTATTGTGGGAAAGGCATTTTACGGCAGTAGGAAAATGCAAATAATGTAGGCCATGAGCTATACCACAGTCATAATATAGGCTAGTCGTTTCATGAATGTTTCATGAATGCTAAACTTCTAGACTAACCTCTTTTATGTTTTTGTCCAAGGTTTGTTCCTTGAGCGGACTAATTTTGTGTGTATAAATGAATCCATGGATGTTTATTTTTATTGATTTTATAGGGAATTAACGAAGGAGACACGGGGGATTTGAAGGGTGACACTTTTCAGAATGGAGGAACACTTGTTGTTACCAAAGGAGGAGAAAACGTTTTGATGAATTTCAAGCAGGAAACAATGATTGAACATGTTCGGGTTGCTGACATCCTGCGAGTTCTGAATATCCCTCAGCCAATCTTGAGGGAATACGAACCACAAACAGATACTGACATTTTTGTCCTACCAGAAAATGGAAGAAAGGAAGATCAGAGAAAATTGACCGTTGTAGACAGTTGAAGATTTTACGCACATTTTCATTTATTAATGCACTTAATATATTAATTAGTAGTTTCCATCATTTTTGGAATTAGGATTAGTTCATAATGAATCTGGATGACAAATAGGAATGTAAATGTAAGTAACTGGCATTTGCATTTATAGTTTTACTATATAAACACAATGAAATTCGGGTAAATTATGTGAGTTTGCTTTTCTGTGACTTTTCTCAAGAAAACATGATAATATCGTGCTTGTGAAAACGATTTTTAACAAAAGTAGACGAAACATATTTACGAATTTCATTTATATTTAAGGAACTGGGGAAACAATGCTGCTCGAGTGCACTGTATATACAAATTGTATTGGTAGTGCTACAATATACTAATATTATATTTTAATATATAGATTAATAATAATTTAGTACAATTAGTAAGCAAAAGGCACTCTTCATTAGATTCATTCAGTGTAGGTAATTAAATTCATATCATGAGGGTCAGGCTTAAGTATCATGTAGTAGAAGTAATGTAAGTATCTCAAAGTTTTTCAGTCTCTTTAATATCCAAAAGTTGGTGAGTAACTTCCCACATTTTCTTCGATAGCTCTTCGTTGTGCAACGCTTTTGTCCCGTTTTCCCATTCAGCACAAAAACGGTACATTTTTCCCGTGTCTTTTGCAATCGCCTTAGACAAAGCACAATACAGACTTGTCTCCGCACCCTAAGGAATACAAACAACAAATAGCAATTTAGGTGTTGTACTCATTATTTTCCCCGATTTTTTTATAGTTCTTCGAGAGCCTAAAATATATTTAAGACACAAATTTTGCTCCTTCTACCTGTTCTGGTGTTAACCCGACCATGGCTAACTTTAAGTTAGTGAATTTGCTTCTCAACCAACTTTCATCATTTCTGAATACGTCAGTTTTAACAAATCCTGGACAAAGATTGTACACGTTTATGTCTGTTCCTTGATCTCTCAATTTTTTAGCTAATTCTGTCATGACAAGTCCACTGGCAAGCTTTGAGTTATTATATTGCTCTTTTCCTCCATCCCCAAATTTCGGGTTCTTTTCCATCATTAGATCATCAAAATCCAGTTTGCTGAGTACCAAATTGGAAGACTGGATGCAAACAATTCTATAAAATCAACGAAAATATTTTAAATTTTGTATTTAAGTCTATAGTTACAATAATATAAATACATAGCTCTTTCATATGTGTATATAGTCACAAATATATTCTAGTCAAGTGCAATTGAGTCACATCCGTCACATCCGTCACATTCACATCTATTCTCATCATCTCTGTAACAGGTCTAGTATTACAGTATTAGCATAGTAAGTAAAATAAAGGCTTTATTACTATTACTGCCTACCTGACACCTGTATATTGCCATACACATGTATAAATACATAATATGGATCATAATTAACTTAAGTAAGCATTAATGCCTATAGTTGTTACTGTAACTATCTAATTTCTTATACTAATGTCCTTTCTTTTAATCTTTCTAGGTTTCACATTGCTCCACACAATTACAATTAACTATTACTTATAGTAATGGATATTATTTGTAGGTATTAGAGATTTTAATTGTAAGCTGAATCAAAATAATTACATATAACTATACTTTGATTCCCATCGCTTACCTGGCAGGAGCTCCTTTTTTTAAATGGTCGATTAGTAGAGTTGTCAGCAGAAATGGTCCCAAACAATTAATTTCCATGTGGTTCTCGAAACCATCGTTGGTTTTCTTAATGACCGAGTTGACATCCATGAAACCGGCATTGTTAATTAAGATATTGAGGTGGTCATACTTTCCTTTGAAGTCATCAACAAATTGTCGAATAGAAGCCAAATCGCCTAAGTCCAATTTCAGGATATCCTAATAATAGACTCAATTATAAATTATACGTGTTGAGGCTTTATTAATTAGTTTCAATTCATAATGTAGGTAGCTTATATGAAAAATGTACTACAATTTTTTTAGATATTACATACCAATTTAGCATTTTCCACAACTTTCTTCACGTCTTCAGCTGCATCTTCAGCTTTTTTCGTGTCTCTGCATGCCAGGATTATCGTAGCCCCCTTTTTTGCTAACCCAATAAGAGTTTGTTTTCCAATTCCCGTGTTACAGCCGGTGATGATAATAATTTTTCCTTCAACATTTTCATCGTCAGATGTATCATCTGCATTGCGACACTTCCTCTTAGTTTTGTCCTTCATATACTCCAAAGCCAGGGCAGTTGGTGACATGACCATTTTAAACAATTGCTTTTATGTAATGATCCGTACAAGAAAATATTATGTGAATTCACAACACTTATTACAAACAGGTAGGTATAAAAATTATGTGAATATTAATACGGTTTTAATGTACTGTGAATGTAGGTAATTCTTAAATACTTAAAAATTATGATGTGTACTTGACTACACTACACTGCTGCCTATCCCTTGATTAAAAAATTCTTAGATATGTAACCACGCAGTTGAAAAGTCTAATCTGTCTGTATACGGGAAAATGTAAACACTCAGACCGACAGACCTACCTACATGTTTTTGTTAAAGTTTTTTCACGTGAGTTTACGCCAACTTGTTACGTCTCACCCAGTCTAACTCATGCTATATGCTCAATCATCAACATTATGTATATTTGTAAAAACTGTCATGTATGTACTAGATGAATTCTAGCTCGCGCTGCGCGCGAGCAATGGCGCGCATGCTAGCAACAAATTTATGTGGTCTCGGATGACCCTTGTTTGGGGCGCTATTAGCAGAGATTTGCAAAGCGCACCTAAAATATATTAAATGAGACA
>JAQFYB010000720.1:0-45338 GCA_034694085.1 Pogonognathellus longicornis
AATTTCCGAGCTGAAGGAAGGGATTAGAAGGATTAAAAAAAAGATAAGATGGAAACGTTGGAGCAATATGACAATATACGTAATTATTATTATGTACAATACAGAGACCGCGGAAGATGTTTATAGGTGGGGACATAATGTGTGTGAATGTAAAATCGTGAAAAGTGTTAAATTTTTTCATATTGCATATGACCGTATCTAGGATTTTATTACGGGTTGTAAATCGCAATAAGAGGTACATATGACCCAATTATAGTGCGTAGCTCGAAATATGTGAGCTTGTTTTGGCTAAAGCCAACATAATATACATTAAATGTGCTCGTAGCGTAAAAATGGCAATTTTTTGCAATTTTAAGATAAAATCACCGCTTTTTGCGACTTGTAGCTTGATTAAAACTAAATAAACGCAATATTGCAATTTAACTGTAGATACTTTTTTATAACGGCTGCCTAAATTTTTCTATCGTACAATCAATACGCTAACCTCCGATATAAGTAAGGGTAAGCATTGGAGGCTTATTAAAGTTATTTTTATTATTTAATATACAAAAGCTAGGTTTGGGCAGGAAAGCAATTTCTTAGAGATCTGGGAACCTAGGATCCCAAGGAAATCTGGCGGAGAACCTTCCCTCCCCCTACCAGGAAATGTGAGAAGGCTCAGGCAATTTTGCAAATTCCAGGAAATTCAGCTACACCCCCGAAGGGGGCGTGGCTGGATTTTAAGGATTTGGGCAACAGCCAGGATATAAAACCAATTGTTTTAGGAATCAGGTCAAGGATCAAGTAATTCTGCCACGCCTCCTAATGGCTAATGGAAAATTGTAGGAATTTCGGTAATAGCCAGGAAATTTTGGGACCAGGAAATTTAAGGACCACCCAGCCCCACCAAGAAATCGCCGACGCGGTTTCAGGGTCCTCAGAAAATTCCTTTCCTGGGTTTGGGGCAACTCGGTTTATTCTAATCCTCTATCACAGATCAATCCAATCTTTCTATACTTAAAAGTAGGTGTATGTGTAATCTTGTACACAATAATATTTTCTGAAGTATGAGATTTAAACCTTGGAAATCAAAACGTTTCAAAAAAAGACTAAATTGTCTACTACCAACCTCAAAATCTACTGTAACACTGAATGCATTGTACATTGTTAATTTTAACAGTTAATTGACTTGATGAAATGTACCCTATTAATACTTTAGTTCATGTAGAGTATTAACTATTACAAAATTTGATTGTCGCAAAATTATATGCCATAAACAAATAAAATCCAAGGGACCAATGAATGACATGTAATAAAACATTATTAAACATTACACGCCATATGTAGTGAAAGCATCCGGGTAAAACAATTAAATTTAAGGAATTACAGTTGAGGGACCTCACTGTACATTGTATTTATGTAGTTTATGTGTATACTGGTGTAAGTTAAAAGTTAAGTTGGTTCTATTTCTCCGCCTCTCTCGAAAAAGACGAGAATACTATCTAAAGCCGTGATGTAGCACAGAGATCTACGAGAAAACGAGGTGCAGCTTAAAAGAGCACATTGCGTTAGAAATAAGATGGAATTACGACGATACATCTGTCCGTGGTCCGTAGTTCCTTCCGTGCATTCATGTTTGCTTGTCTCGGTCTTTTCTGAATTTAGCTAACTGAAATCGACCAACAAGGCAACAACCAGCCAAAAGCAGAGTCATTACATTACTATTACAAAAACCATAAATATGTGCAATTTTCTAGTTCTGCTACACGTCAGTCAATACAGCAGAATATTTTACACGACCGATAAGAATGGATAGTTTTGAAATCTGACAGTTTCACTTCATAACACAACAAATCTACACAATTCACACTAATTTGTGCAATAAAAAAATCTTACATGAAATCACCGAAATAGTCATATTCTACAATACTGCTATTTCTACCAATGCAAAAAACTGTACAACAAAACCATAGCAAGGCCCGTCTCATTCTCCACACAACTCTTCTACTAGTCATTGAAAAGGCCTTCACATAAAACAGTGAGCTCATATACAACTACCTAACTATTCTCTATCAATATTTTGCACATTATTACGTAATATTATTATTGCAAACTTCTTTTACACAGAAACCACATACCTACATGTAAAACTTTGCCAACAGCAGCAACTCCACACATTTTGCTTGTTCCAGAGAGACAACGTTGCATAAAAAGTATTTTGTACACTACACTTATTGTGAACCACCGTTTTCTCTACGTTTCTTCTCTTTGTGCTCTGTTGTGTTCAAAAGTTTATGTTTTTGTTGTATTGTGTGTTTGTTCTGTCTGTCGATGAATGTATATAACAAAACTGTTGTTCCATACATCATACATATTACAAAGCCCAGCAAAGACTCAGAGACTACAGTCGACAATACATTATATAACTATTACAACTTGCAAAAATTACTACATTACATGTGAAGAAAGGTTGAGGAAGACAGATCCACGCATAATAATCTTAATCTTGCCACACACCACAAATGAACACACCGGAACCGGATGAGTCCAGAGAATATTATAAGAAACACCACAACTAAAAATATTGGCACTCACTATTAGTAGAGTCGGTGTGGTGTAGAAATAATTCATTGTCAGCAACTCAACTCATCCTTGTTGTTTAAACTTTGGTATTACATGCTTATTATTCTAATGTCCTTGTATAAATATAATACTTCACTGCGACCACAATAATATTATACTTAAATAGTAGTAGGTAGTAATGTACTTTAGTTGGATGATAAGAGAAATTCTCTTTGCAAAGTTCCATCCAGTGTACAGTGTACATTTTATGTCTGTTGCTATTTCTGTCTTTGAAACCATACTGAAATCCACAACAGTGTTCCAGTAGTAGTACACCATACCAGTGTAAAATGAAATCGGATGAATGCGATAATCAGAATACTGTTAGACTGTATCACTAGAGGTTTTCAGTTGTCCTGCTTAGCAAATTACATTGTAAAAGTGCATAACACATTTACTTAAGCATTAATTACAAAATAAAAAAACAATATACTATCGTGGCAGATTGTGTATGTCCGTATTGTTACATATACCTACACTTCATCATTTTTCTCTCTATCTCTTCGTTGTGTGATGACATGTAACAACAGGTGTCATTGTCTTTTAACATTCTAACCACGTCAAGACTTATGATTTTAATAATTACAGATTACTGTTCAGAGAAAATCAAATTTAAATTGTTCACGAAGGTGTCTACAACGAGCAAAAGCTATAGTACAGTGTTACAATAATGCTCTCACAGTCACGTCATCTTCAAATGTGAAAAAAGTATTATTTTCTGAGAAACCCATTTCAGTGCAGTTGACAAAAGATTGTTCATTAAAAAGGGCTCATGTAAGAAAAGCAAATTTCCATAGAGTACATTAACAAACCAAAATACAGTATATAGTTGATGCACATCAAGTTAATAATTATTAACTCAACAGTGTTTTCTACTACAGTGGAAAATATTCTTAGTTCTGTAAAGAATTGTAAATATTGTGGTTGAGTAATAATGATGCGAGCATAAATTAATGAACCTTGAGTTGTGTGCAACGGTTTTATTACATTCTTACATGGAATTCGACCCATAAGAAGATTGTATGTCCTGATGGGAGTTATAGCTGGTCCAGAATACATCATGACGCGAAACTGTAAGTTTTTGCTATAAAATAATTATTTTTTGAAAACTTGTACAGTGTGCAGAAGCAATGACACAATGGCACCCACCAGACTGCCACAGCCACGACCACCATGCCAATTAGTGTTGATGATGATTAGTAAACACTAAACAGTACAGTGTTACACAAATACCATAAGGTTTGTGTTTTTCTCTACAGACATAATGCAATTAGAGTGCAGTTATACAAATAGTCGGCATATACATACTGTGGAGAGCATGAAAAGGAGATCAGGAAATGTTAAAACAACAAACTCACATACTGCTTTAGTTAAAACATAGCCAGCCAGGTACTTATATTATTATATGAACGTCGGTTTGGTATGTAGTATGCGTTGTAAAACCATTTTGCGAATGTATTAATTTATGTCCTCTTCTTCTTGTGCAATTATCTTCAAACACTTGGAGCATTAACATTCAATTCTTTTTCTTCGGTGCATGGGGAAAGTCCATATAACTTATTAACTCATTCTTAGCACAGCCAGTTTAGTTAGGCATATTTTTTTCTTGTTAGCTTTTGAAAAAGACATAATTTACGCTTACATGACAAGACAAGTCGTTCGGAAATAATTGGCATTTTATGATCCCAGTTAAGATGTAAGATGAACTTGGAAAAATCTTGTGTATCTCTCGGATACTATTGACTAGAATTTTGGAATTGCGTCAGAGATTATTTTCTTTGATGTGAAGATGTGATCCAGCCTTGTTGAGGCACAATGAAATGTGTATAATGAAGTCAAGGCTGTACAAGCACTCGAACTGTAATTTAAGTTTCATTTTTATAGATGTGATAACTCGTCAGGTTTCTTGAAAAAATTGTTGTGGGATGCGGCAGACTTTTATCCATGAAATAATAGCAAAACCAGCTCGACCTTACCGATTGATTAGTGGTATTACACTGTGAACACATTTACAACATCCAATAATAATATTTACGAATAGGCCTTATCTCAAAATGGGATTCACATGATTGCCTACTGCCAAAAAACAGACTTCTTAAATATACACATAAAATTCAGTGCAGTGATTTCGTATTTATTTGTTACAATTATTTAATGACAGAATCAATCCACTTTGATATGTCACGTTATAGTAAATTATTGCAGCACTGAATTAGTGTAGGTAAATAATGGCTGCGGCTTAATTTTTTCTTTTGAGAAAGCTCTTGCTTCTTTATGATTACAAGAAAGGGATATGATATGCCCGATATTTCTCGTTATAAGTACTAATGACAGTTTATATCGGTAAAATTTAATGTGCATTCGAGTAAATGTTTTGTTAAATTTTATGACCCTACAGTATTTTCAGTTTTGTCTGGGGTTAAGCAGTGTAGGTTTGTATTCTATAGTATAGTATTCACCTCGCAATTCCACGGTGGAATCAGAAGTGGTGGAATGAAAAACGTATTTCACAAACATTTTTCATTTCTCAGTACTCAATTCAAAAAAAAATTCGCGGTGAAATGTTTTCACGATAATGAAAAATACAATATTTTCATATATCATCGGGTGAAAATATGTACATTCTTTTCACCTTGAAATCGACGTGAAATGACCACCTATGTTGCCTAGGAAGTACAAATGAACTAAAGTGCAGCAACATCTCAAACTTCCACAAATTTAATTAGTGCATTTACAAGAGTTTAGCTGCCTTGGCAATGTTAATCGAATGGTTTTTCGATTCTTTTGAAGTAATTACTTATGAATGAAAATTGGGTGGAAAAGATTATTCCTCCAGTTTTCATTTCACTTTTCGTTTTCATTTCATTCGTGAAATATTTAAGCGAATAAAGGCCAATGGTGTAAATCATGTTCAGATGGAGAAATGATCGATCTACGCACATACTCTCTGTGTTGTGTAGAGCTGTAAAGCGATATAATAATTTCTTATGAATAGTACCTATCAGGCCCGCATTCAGGATTTGGTTTCGGGGGGGAGCACTAAGGTCAAAATGTTATTATAAATGGCAATTTTTGAGATTTAGGGCACTTTTTTGATAAAATAACCTCTTTTTTGGATGGGGGGGCAAGTGCTCTAGTGCTCTGCCGCTAGATACAGCATTGGCCTAAATACTAATAATCATTGAGGAAACTGTAATGTCAGTCATTTCAGCTTCTTTCGTTTTTCTATTGAATAGAATACTAATAAATCATTTTTTGAGTATTTACTATAATTTCAAACTGGTTATATGTTGCTTTGCTTCGTAGAATATCATGAATTACCTACATCTTATTGATGTGCGACAAAATTGTACGTATAGATACATGAAAAATAAATATGGTCCACGATGGCATCATGGTATATTATAATAATATGTCCTTTAAAAATATAAAATGTTATTTCAATTTTTACACACTTTATATTATAATCTCTATTAAACAGGTCTTTTGCATATATACCATGTACGTGATATATGTGTTCCAATTGTACAACATGCTGTGTGACACTGTTTCTCTGCTTCATTAATCTTTCCGGGTTGATTCAATTATGAAAGGAAACTATAAACAGTAAAGAGAACACCTCATTGATACCTCTTTTTGTTTGTATGTGTCACACATGCAGTGTTTGTGTTTTGTGCATGTGATATCATTCGACGAATGTTAATTTTATGATAAGAGACAGTTACACGACATGAAATTATCAAAGCACAGTATTTCCAGGGTATTCCAGGGTAAGTACCACACACATAAATAAAACAATTTGTTTAAGGGCTAATTTGAGGAAATGAATTGTGTAGTTTTGCATGCCCTGATCAGTGCTTTGTGACTGCAGATAAATGCCGATCGAGTTTTATTAAAAGTGGAATTGATATTTTGAATTTTTATAGCCTAACATGCAATGACACTGTGATAATGATGAAAGAGTTTGTTAGCAATTTGTAGGTTTATGGTTTGGATGGGTTTGCAAAAATTGACTCAGGATTCACGATAAGTCTTTCAATAGATAGTCATCATAACTCATCACAGTACCAATGTGCATCACAACACTATTTGCGATTCTTGGATCCCAGAACGTCTCATTTCTCACAGCATTTCTGTCTGATTAGACTTACACGTTGAACTACTAGAAGAGTATTTTCTCCTCCTCGCACTCGCAGTATATTCTGCGGCTATAAGAATATTTGTCTGTCTGTCTAGCAGTGCAGAATATTCGCCAGTATATATATTTTTTTCTTTTTATATAATATAGTTTTTGCACGAGGATATAATATAATATAACACTACTAATAGTACACCACACAGTCTGTCCCCTCGTTTACAATATGTAATGAGCTGTGATCTTTACTGTATGTGCAATGCTATTACTGAGACTGTATATACCTACGTTGACTTGGCCTGCTTCAATAATACACCCGTTATTTTGGTTTCGGTTCGCTGCGGTGCAATTTTCCAGATGTTTGGATGAGGATTTTGCAGACTGATCGAGCTGACTTAGATAGACTTCTTACTTTATATATTTATTTCATATTCCATTACTGATATCAATGTAGATGATATATCTGTGGGATATGATATGAGATGTGAAAATGTTTCATGTTAGCATTGGGGTGCACAAAGTACGTACATAATGTTATGAATATGAATGCGCAGATGTGTATGATCTACTAAGGTCTCCGTTCACGTAATTCAATATATTTTGTTCGTATAATAAATAGTATGTAACATGGAGATATCTAAGATGTATTTAACTGTACATAAAGATATCTACCTACTTGTGTACAATTTTATTGCAACAACACCAAAGGCACGGTTCTACTACAATCTCCTAGAACCATACGACGTTCATTTTTGCACTAGCTCCATTTTCAATCCTACTCTACTTATACTTTTCTAGTTTACCATCTCAACTCACAAGACAGCCTTTCCTACTTACACAATCGAGGACAATTTATGACTGATAATTTATTTAATCAACATGCTCCCAAAATAGTTTCCTTCAACTTACTTTTCAACTTCATGCACAACAACAGTTCATTATCAACCGACTCGCTTAAAAAGATTATCTTATTCCTTGTGTATAATATTATCGCCCTGCAAATCCGAAATAATAATGAATGATAACTCGTACACTCTTGAGTTTAAAGTACAGTTCGTTGCATGTAGTTTTACGTGGGATGTACGGCGGTCGGCGTGTAATGAGTATCAATTTAGTATTCTGTTAAAGATATTTACACAGTCAAGATTTGTATAAGGTTTAAAATGATTTTGGATGATGCTACTAAAGCACAGTACAGCGTGGTTAATCGGTTCGGTGTAATTGTAATCATAAGGAAACTAATTGAAGTACATTATGAATGTATCTTAATGATTACATAAAACAGACACATTTATAAAACATACGAACGCATAACATACTTACAACTTATTTATTATGTCCGCATTCATTCCTTTAATGTGTTTACTACGTGTTGTTGAATGTACGTACCTATAATGTATTATCTAGTACTTTATTACACTCAAGTTCATTATCTAAAGTGAGAGAGAAAGAAAGAGCAGCGTTAATTTATAAATGGTAGACACACAGTTTAATGTAATGATAGTTGTGTTATAATGTTAATCGTAAGTTGTAATAAAATGCATGAAGTATACTGTTTATACACTGACATTGCAACATCAATACATTATACTAGTGAATCAACGCTCGCGCTCCGCGTGGGAAATTGCGTGAGTGCAGTACATCATCTAGACAGGTGTGAATTCCATTCTTGAAAAGTTTGACGATATTTGAGCCCTAAGCGAAATTTAAATATTAAACTTATTATTACACCCAAACTTTCTTTCAATTAAACCGGGATTTTTTAATTCCGTCGTTTAAATCTTTCTCCCGATCTTCCCATTTCATATGTTTCTCTAATTTTTAATTATTTCAATCCCTCATGGCATGACCATATCTGTGTTTTAATAATTTTTTTATATTTCTCTAATGTCACACATCCCGATCCACTTTTTATTTCTGAAATGTTTCTCAATTTTACATTTCATAATCCTCCATCTATTTTCTAACTCTTCTCGAATTTAACCCCTCCCAATCCCCCATCTATTTTCTAATGTTTCTCATTTTGACCTATCCCAATCCCTTCTTTATTTCTCTAGTTTTCTCAAATTCACCCCCTCCCGATTTCTCTTCACTTCTCTAATTTTCTCCACTTCCATCCACATCCACTTAACCATTCCTCTATTTTACTTTTCAAAAATTTGATATCCTTCTATTGCATTTTTCAAAAAAATGATACAAATATTCACTGTGAGAATAAGTATTAAAAATTATTATATAAAAGACGTTAAGATATTAAAACAGCGTTTTCATTTCCGAGCTTTGGAATTTTATTATTATATTTATCTTGCCAAGAGCCTCTTTTTAGCTTTGAAATGTAAATATTACTTATAATACCTATAATATTATGCTCATATTAATGAGGGTTCAAACAAATTGTTTTAAAAAAATTATACTCATTTTGAAAACATACCTGATTGTATGCAGAAAATGCCATACAGAGAATAGGTTACTACATTTTTATATGAATGAAGAAGAATGCAAAAAGAAATTAAAAAATTCATAAACCCGTTGAAAGTTTAAGGTTACTTATAGTATGACAAGACATTAAACTATAACTGAGAACAAACAAGTTCTTTGAATAAAGTCAGACACAGAAATTCGCAGAATTCGGGTAGAAATTAAATATTAGTGAAGGTTATACGTATTGGTGCCAATAAAAATGATGGTTAGCTATTTTAAGGAAAAGTAACGGTATAATGCTATTATGAATATGAAGATTAAATAATAATAGAATGTCATTAGGTGTGACATAATATTTTACATACAAGAGTTAGGCACAGATTGCAGACTTATATACAAGCTCAACTACTTATAAGATATTATAAAGATCTTTAAGCAAAAATTAGCTGACTCATATATTTGTATGCCTATCTAAACATACATTATAAAATAAATCCCTGCCCTTTTGTGCAAATAGAATATTAGAGTATGTAAGCATTTATGTATTTATTTTATTCACATGTTAATAGAAATAATCAATAATACAGAATAACAATTTGTCAAATGTTATTTTAAATTATAACACAAATTGTAGCAAAAATCATGTTGGTGATCCTTCCATGAAAAACCTTTGATACTCAAAGTCATGGGTGTTTCATAACAAAAGGCTCTTAACTATAGGGAAAGGAAGCCAACCAGAGGGTTGAAGATCGCTCTCACACCTTGTACGTGAATAGGTTTGGCGTCAGACTTATTTATGTGCAGTACTACTCATGTATAAATCAAAATTTTGAATTTCAATAAAAATTGACAGATTTAAAAAATATTTTATATGTAAGGAACAACAGTTCCATTACAATGAGATTTCCCAAACTTTGCCTTTCCTCTCCATCTAGCAATGAAAATATGTTCAATCTTTACTCTTGTATTACTAATTAATTTACAAAATATAAAAATGCAAAATCATAAATTAATATAATTTGAAGTTTAAATTAAAAGTTATCAACATAATATACAAACCCGTTGTTATACCTAAAGTGCACCTACAATTCACTGAAATGTAAATCTTATACGTCTGTCTTTCCCTTTCAAACACAAAGCGGCTTAGGCAATAGGTTTGTGAAATCTACTTCGAGAAAGCCACCTGCCACAAAAGACATTGACGAGTGTCAAAGTTAGACAATTAGGCTTTTTGTTTTCGTGCGTTTGAAATTCTTTCGGCGCTGACATTCCCAGTCCTGTCATACAAAATAATATGCACCATACCATTTGGTTATAATATTATATGTTTATAGTATATAGCAGTAAAGCAAATTGTCTACCACAATGTTGAGACAGGCAAAGAGTAAATATTAATTAAGGTCATTTTTACACCAATATACATTTGTGAACAGAAAGCTTACTTGTACTATGTACATGCTATATCAATAGTAAGTATTAGTAAGTCAACCAAAGTAAGAAATGACTAAATTACCTATTATAAATTGTAGGTTACCCCAACCCCAAGTATTAAAACTTGATATGATTTTGAAATCAAACTCGATTATTAAAACGGAATTATCTAAGTAGAGTTGTAATTTCTATTTTTATTTAAATTATTGTGAATATTCAATTACACTTATTGTTGCGGCTAATGGACAGGTTGTGTAAGTATTAAATGCTCGATTATTTAAATTTCCATATGGTTTGTCTGGTTTGACCCTATGACAGACAACAGAACACTTTCAATAGGTGTGTGTGCGGTGACAGAGATAAAGTTATTGTTCGATAATCCTGTTCATTAACAGTAGGTATTTGAATTCCACAAGATATCCCAGCAAACATAACTAACTTGATTAACCCAGTCGAAGTTTGTATAGAAAAATGTGAATTCCAATAATTTAATTACGAGAAGAGAACGGATAGTAATTTGAAACAGTATGAGCATTAATATTGAATGGATTTTTTTTTCGAAGTAAAATAAAATAAGCAAGATTTGCAAGTTAGTTTTAATTTTTGATGCTTATAATCACAAGCTTTCTCTTGCAGTTCATTGATACATCCAAAAGTAACAAATAAATATAAATGAATGCAATTATTTGGGATTGAATATAAGTTTCATATATAAATTCACATTTTTCGCATTCACATTTCGTTGCATAAATGCTGAAGCGAAGGATTTCACAACTAAAAACTAAATCGAAAATTACAAGCGCGTTAAGTTGTCCATGTGTGTTTACAATTAAATTAAGTAGTTCATTCAACTCTGTGAATGTGCTTCGGGCCTCTGATGTCATTTCTAAACAACGGTGTAAGGCTGCCTTATGGTTGTGCGAAAAACTCCTTGGTTAACAAAGTCATTACTACGTAATCAATTCAACTGGCAAGATGGTGTTCGTGGTTATAACCTTATAACTAACACACAATATCTCTTTGTTCTATTATGCAGATACCTAGATACCACATTTTCAAAGTTGTAGTCAGGTTATAGCAATTTTTGTCCTACTGCAATTGAAATGAAGCGTTAATAATAATTGGTCTCTGTGACCCCGCAATTCACGTAGGAGTTTTTCGCACAAATATGTTTGTCAATTATTTTGGAATCTTGGGAGAGATTCATAAAAAAATTGAGCAACAAAATATGTTTATTCGTTTATTTATTTAAAACGCTTTTAAAAATTAAAATCTCGTCAATCACATTTTTATAGAACTTTAAGTTTGAAAATTGAAAAAGTATTAGAAGAAGCTGCGGAGACATTTGCAAGAAAATTGCCCATAATTTATGTTGGGATGACATTGTTTCATAATAATATTAAACTGCCTTAAAGTGAAATGATGGGCATGAAAAGTGTATAAAATATATTTGAATGTAGTTGGAGTGAGAGTTGAGATGTGGGTAGAAAATATTGAATGGAAATGTAATTTAAAGCACAATCTATGTATAAAGTTGTTCGTGGAATAAATTGAATAATGTCCAACTAAATGGAACCCCTCTACATCATTTGACATTCTGCCTTAAACACGAAAAATTACAATGCTGTGGTGACGGAGTTTGTTTTTGGAATGGGAGAGCGGAGTATGTAATATGGAGTGCACATAGACAGTAGATAGACAGATCGCCGATTGGCATGCTATACTCATCCTGTATGCGCTATGCGCCAGCATGCAGCACCACTATACCATCACGTTACAAGAAAGCGTCTGCTTCACTTGAAGTCTCATCGGAGATTGCTCTAATTTTAAACCACGTAGATATTTTTGCCAAAAGTTTTTTCTCCTCTATGCTGGGGCTATGATGTTTGTAGATTTGTCTTTCCTTCCGTCACATAAATACAGACCTATAGACTATATGTATTCGTGCAATGGTGCACACTTGCGTGTGAGTTTGCCTTGAATGATCGCACCTAACAGAATATTATTCTATTTCTAGTTGGCTTTGACAGTATATTTACATAGATGCAGGCAGGGATAGAATAGTTTTTTTCCAGAAAATGTCTCCTCCGTCAGTAGTTCTATATCTATATTCCATATCTACACCAACACATTGTATTATTGCCGAGCCAATCCCTTCCACACTCTCACAAAATATTTCAAGTATTTATTCCGTCACTTGTGGCAGCTTTACACAATTTCCAAATATCCCTTCGCTAATGTCACCGTGGTGAGTAATTAAAACTCCTGCAAATATCCAGTCATTCGAATACTTGCAGAAACAGACATATCCGAACTGCCGCCAAATTCAAAAATAAGTGTTTGTGTTGCTTTGACTCACTGTCGTATCCAGAAATCGATTTCGGAACGGCCAAAATAAAAACATGTGGTACATATACTACTATGTAATAATAAATACGCTAAGCGTGAAATATTTGAGCTTTAGGCTAAAATCAATGCGAAAAATTTTGCGATTTTTTTCCATTTCAGGGTAAAATAACCAATTTTTAAGGATTGGGGGGGGGGGGGAGTTCCCCCATGCCCACTCCCTTTATACGGCTAAGCTTTGACTGCTAGGGTGAAATCTGAGTATTGGAGAAAATATTATATAAATCAGCACATTGAGAATCGTATTTATATTTTATGGTCGCATAATGTTTATGACAAATAAATGTAGGATTGCATTTAAATTTTTTACTTGCTGGCGTAGCTAGGGAGCAAGGGGATAATGGTTGACGGCACATAAAATCACGAAATTTTTTGCGCTACGCAAGAATGTTATGCATTTTATACGTTTAGTTTTGCTCAAATTTTTCGCGTATCACCGATAATACCTAATCATTTATATCTCATGTTTTGAGTCTGCTCCCCCTCAGAAACCAAATCTTGGCTATGCCTACGTACCTTAGCTTCATTTGGCTATTACTATTTCCTCCATTTTTTAATTGTGAATACTAGAGCAAAATTCCGTTAGTAAAACAGAGTTTACTTATCGGGATGTAATAACCTAAGATCAGATAGCCATTCGTTCTTAGGAATAGAAAAAGTGTAATAGAACACAGTTTATTTAAATATGTACATTTGGTGTCCTTCTTCTCGGAATTCCAGTTATTCATTAGTTCCAGTTAGTTCGTATCTACATAGAACATGCCACATGTTAAAATGTCGGAAGTAAATGTAAATATCGAATCGAAAATTTAATTAAAGCTAGATTTAATGGTTACTGCCTCTCTACACAGGTAAATATTTTACGACGTAGCTCTTCACCCCCTTCATTTATTAATGAGAGCAAACATAAGTGATTCATAAGGAAATTATTGAAAATTCCTGGTTTTCACTACAATCCGCAATGTTGTCAAAGACAGATTAAGCATGATATTGGATGATGATGCCTTTGCTCTCTAGAAAAATTAAGTTCATATAAGGTTGTAACATTTTCTGATGGAGTCGCATTTCGAATTTTAGTTATATAGAATTATCCAATAATCAAAAATAAAATGTATTAACTACAGCATAAACGGATGGCGAGGCGAGTCGTCTAACGTAAGTCGTCGTTGTACCTACTGTATTCGTGAATCCTCGTGCAGCAATGAGATTGAGTTCACAAAATCGTTTTATTATTAGCTGTTAGTTGTATTCATATTTTCAGCAAGGGGGAGATTACTAGTGAGGATCTTTGCAAGTTTGGTTTTGACGATCCGCCATCAGATGGTGTATATCTTGAATAGTTGAGAAAGACGAAAATCAAATCTCCGAACAATCTTTGTGGTCCGAATGGTAAAATACTGAAACTACTGTGTGTGCTTCGTGTTTGCACTCTAGACGGCGGCTGCGGTCATGGCCGTTCATTGTGTTTTTCTTTTCTAAAGGTCTTCATTTCCGCATAATGTATTTCTGTTACACTTAACGTGCAATTCGGTACATTTTTTCTAATTTAAAGAAAATTGTTTATTTTCCTTCATAGTTACACATTAATTAGAATGCGAAACTCCTGTTTTTTCATACCATGGTGTGATATTTCCTTATTACATTCTGTATTAAATACTCTTACCCTCGTGGCGATGTAATATGAATTTCGTCAAATTAGGACATGAACTGATTCCGAACGCGTAATAAACGATCCATTGAGGATGCTGATCTGATTAATAATTTAATTAGCTCAATCTTATATAAGACGAGTTAATGTTTTATAATGTTAGCATTATATCACTGCATACTGAGAGTCCCACTTCATGGATCATATACACTGCTTTTTTAGTCTTCAGAAAATGTAGAGAAAATGTAGAGATAAATGGATTACTTGGTGGTTTACGTCTTGGGAATCGAAGTCCAATTCTCATTGCGATTGACAACCGAGGTTTCTACAGGTTACTTTAATGAAATGAAATTCAACTTGCGTTGCTTAAAGATGCAATATGATAACACGTTTAATAAGACGATTTACAAGAAAATGAGACATCCTAGTCTACAACTACAACATTAGATTCACGTCATTCAGCATCATAAGTTAGAGCGTAGACGGGAAATGGACAGAGTTTAATATTTAAGTCAATCAATGAGGTCGGTCCATAATTTTTGTAAAATTTTCCTAATCATGCAATGAATTAATTTACCTACCTAGAGGGCTAAAACACGAATGTAGGCAACATTTTAAATATTTATTCATTTTTGCGTGGTATACATATGCAATACTTATTTCTTAATATTATTAATCATATTACACCTGAAGTGTACGACGCTTATAGAATTTGATTTCAGGTACCTAGTGCAAAGTTTTTGAAAACAAATATCTGGCGCAATAACTTCAAAATATCGGGGGGAGACGGAAGTTTCTCTTTGACCTCCTATTGACGTTGTTTCAATAATTGAACCTTGCAACAAATAGATATGAACAACTAATAACTGTTTAGATGAAGAACTGAAGTACGAAATAGTATGCTAAAGTGTATCACAGTATGTTTATTTTCCCTTGATACAATAACAGTATAATAATATGAATGCTTACCCTGAATGTTATAGTTATAATTCCAGTTAAGTTTATTCTAAACACGCACACGCATTCATTTTGGTCATTTAACACTAAAGTTTATTAATAAATAACTTGTTATATTTAATATATAATGTTTACAACAAATGTGAAAACCAGGGTTAGAAAATTGCATGGGTGACAGTGGCGTAACTATGAATCGGCGACTCATATGCCAAAACTCCAACAGATATGTCGTGAAGTAAAAAGCGTGCAGAAAATGCTGATCTAGGTTTTTTAGTATTTAGAATAGAAATGACATTTCTGAGATCATGAGACATTGTGTTTCTTATCACTTACAGTTATACGCCACATCTCATTGTTCAAATTTTCATGAAACAAAACTGATATCTTAGATTATGCATCCACTAATATCTAAAACTCCCCATTATAAATCAAATAGCATATTTGTAGCGTAACCATGTTTCTAGTTCATGTAGCATGCCTAACCTTTTAAAAGGTAAGGTGGATAATAATTTTATTCTAAAAAATATTTTATGTTCTTCGGTTAATATTGTTATCATATTAGGGTTTAAGCAGTTACATAATATATTTCTAAACGATAAAGTAGCTTGAGATTATGGCGAAATTAGATCTTTTTAAATTTTCAACCTAAAAATCATTAAAAATATGTAACAATGTCGAAAAATTTATTATTTTAAACTTCAAACTTGGTATCATTATATAAGGAATTAATTTACACTTAATCATTCAATGGAATTTTAGATTGAAAAAGTAACAATAGAAATTGAAGGTTTGATTTATGATTTGAAACTCAGAAAACAGTAGAAATTTTAAGGAATTAAAAAATTTTGGATTTTAAATCATAAAATCAGCCGAGGTAAAGAAGAGTTATACAATTTTTTAGGTTATAAGCAATTAAAGTAGTTGAAGGTTGAAGTGTTGGTATATATGTATATGTTATGGTATGGACTTTAAAACTTTATAGTACCTACATTGCTGCAAATTGAGGGAGTTAAAAAGTGGATCTTAAAAAATGGATGAAAATTAATATATTGGATTCTCTTTCAACCCTGAAAACTTATATTCAGTTATTAGGTCATTGATGGGTAGTTTAATTTTCATTATGATTTCATGACTTGTTTATATTCATACCACATCATTGCAATTCAGAATAAATATTCCAATTTTGAGTTCATAGTACAATTAAAGATTTACTCGATTCTAATCCCTATTGAACATCTTACATCAACGGTCGATTTGCCAATAGGTGTTAGGGCTTTGTACGTGAGCTAGACTTATACCTTAGCCCTGATTCAAGAAAGATACAGATATTCTTCAATAACTATACTTACATATATTTTTGTGCATTTAATTAGCAATGCCTTAATGCGATTACAAATCATTACGTGCGCTCTTTGCTTGGTAAAAGCACGAAAACTATTATTGAAAGCTATTTTGAGTAAAAATTCATTTCTTGTGTAATTTTAAATCTATCATTACTTGTTACAGCTTCTATATGGCATTCTGAGATTATTTTTATAGTTAAAATTACCTGTAAAAGGGAAACACTGTATAGATACCAGATGAAATAATATTTTTACGTTGCCTTGAACTTTTATTAAGCTTTTTGTACTAAAAACATATATTTACAATATCAGCATTACATGAATTTGAAACTATTTTCCAACTAACTATTTAATATTTACAGATACACACCTGGATACGGCTTCCATTTATATGATAAGAGTGTGTCATAACTATTTCCATACAGTACATCCTAAAGAGCGGTTTAACAAAATATTTTGACCCATTTCACCCGTTCCCGGAATCCAAACCATGAGAGTGACACAATATTGTGGGACATGTGAATGAAGTCTTTTATCTGGGTTACGGCAGAAGGGAATGGCATGTTCTGACAGAACGACATCTCCATAAAGAATCGGCCGCTCCAAGATTGACTTTCCACCTTGACGGTGAACAGATGTGTTTTTGTAGTAAAACACAAGAATACTTGAATCGTTGAATCCTATGAATACTGTAAAAGTTGTTGGAAGTTCAACAACAATACTCCTAGTAGTCATTCCAAAAATACTCTATTTTCCTGTCAACCCATTGAAAAATGTAAAAAATGCGAGCAAAATAATCTCCTTGCATCTGTCCTGTCCTACCATATAGTGACTAGTGCAAGTAGGTTTAGTAACTATCCTTTATTCCCGTGCGTCTCTAGTCCCTATCACTATGCTCATAAATACCCAGCATTTTAATGACACTTTAATCCAACGCATTTGAAATCTAAACAGATTTCATTGTAAATCATCGTAAAGGTCACGGTTACATAGTTGTATGCAGTCATTTTCCTATATTCCACCATGTATGCATTGCCACTAATTTATATTGAGCTAATTTTTATTAGCACGAATTTACATGGGATGAAACTGTAGACATTTCTCTGTAGACTATACGCTATAAGACAATCATAGGTATTTATTAGGGTGAGTGTAGTTTTGATGGGAGCCACCCTGTAGAAATTGAAAATAGTATTTAGTAATAGAGTCCTTGGAGTGCTAATTGTGTTGCTAATGGGAGGACTTGAAAGACTTGAGTGAGAGTGTAAGAATATAATGTGGAGATAACATGTGAAGATAATGTGAATGAAGGTAATAAAAGGACTGTGGAATGAGAATGGAGGAAAATAGTTGTTGAGTGCAAGCAATCGTCTTTGCGCGCCTACCAATAACATTAGCATTACCTAATACATAATAAGTATTTTACAGTGCATTATGCACTACATATGTACCCTATTCTTTTGCATCACGCAAATAACACACACACCGAGCTCCATATATTTCATCCGTACTTTTTCCTGTGTGTTTCTTTGTAAAAGTGTTTTTTGTGTTGTTGCTTAGTGGAAGTTGTGGTTGTTAGAGCCAGGAGTTACACCATGACATCATGTTACATGTATGCATATGTATTTAGGTACATCTTGTTGGTTTGAGAATACAAGTGACTTATTTTGACCACCACACACATACAGAGGTACTCATTGCTAAACATATGCATATTACACACACATACATATGCTATAGTATTTATTTGTAGTAAAAGTAGGCATTAGGTATAGGGTGATAAGTACTAAGTTTGTTAGAGTTTAAAGTTAAAGACGTAGCTTTAACATTTAAAGAGAATTTGATTTGGTTTGGGTGTAGTTGTGTGGACGTTGTGTGTTGGTGTGTTCTTGTTTTCTTGTTCAAGTTCTTCCTCGTCTTCTTGTTTTCGTTTGTTCGTTTTCTTCTTTTCTTGTTGTCTCGGTGTCGGTAGTTGGTTTGGAAGTCGGGATACGGGATACCTACTCACCGTCTCACCGTCTCTTCTCACACCGTAGCCGTGGCGTAGTAGAGATTCTTTATGCTTTCCGTGTTTTATGTATCGGCACACGGTAAATATTTATGCTATAGAATGTAGACTGGTTGGTGGTGGATTATTATGTTAACTAGCTAGGTAAGTATCATTAATATTATTGGAACGTGAACATGTAGAAGTAGGGAAGTGCTACATGGCTACATGAACAAACACTCGACTACTTACTTACATGCATACAGGCAAAGAGAAGACGAAGAAGATACTTTTGTGCACACACACAAGACAAGACACAAGTTACAAGTAGTCCATTGCCAGGGAGACAAATCTTCGGAGTTCACTAGTCAATGCAGTTAACATGCTAAAGTCGAAAAACCGAAACAGGGACGGATCCGAATTGAACCGAGTAAAGTTAAAATTAGTCTCAACCGTCTACAATTTAGCACGGAACGCAGGCTGGCAGATCGCTATACTACTTTGCATACTTAAAGAATTGAATTTAAACTTGGAAACGCGAAATGTACGGGTTAAGTGACTCTTGGGTAGTTGTAGATACGGAACTGAGTGTGGAAACCTTACGTAGTTCATTTGTTTGTGTCTTGTATCGTGTCTGTCTACATCTGCATTTACTTTACTGCAATAGGTCGTAGCATAAAATAACGTAAGTAAGGTAAAGTACACAAGAGGCGAAGAAAAGGAACCCGAGGACATGGAAATCTAATTCAGATTTGTGTACAGATATACGCCAGAATTATATAACAATAGTTCACTACACACGTACAACAAATACGTATACAGATATACGGATTGTCTACGTAATTCCTTCCTTATTATATTATTATTAGTATTATTATTGTTTTTCGTCTTTCGCTATTTTCACCCTAACTCCGTTTCCACACTCTTAGCACTGCACCCAGCACTACCTCTCCTCCTATAACATTATCAGTCAATAGACCGTTACTTACAAACATGAAACTTGTGCCGCACCGATCTTTCTTCTCCGATCACTCTACTCGCCACAAAAACAAAAATTGCTTCTTGTCCACTCAATATTTTCCCCACTAGAACAAACAAATTCAACAGCAACACCCACAACAGCCAACACAAAACTAAAATACAAAAAAAAAGAAAAATACTAAACGAACACGACCAAATTCGATTCGACACACGACATCCTCATCCTCAACACTCCACAATATTGTACATAGTTATAAATACATGAAGAAAGAAACCCCTCAAGCTTTTCAATTTGGAATACTAGTCCAGTGATTTTTGTGATAATGCGTTATAATAATATCACCATACTATTATATTATTATACATCTCTACTTATTCCTAGAAAACTATTGGAATCGCAAGAAAAGTCTTCCCAACAACCATATTACGATTATCCAATAAAATATTAAACCACTACTGCTATAACTACAACCAATATTGTATCAGTAGGTTAATGTTCAATGCCAGTGAAGCCCAACACGCTACAAAAATTGCATTTCCTCAGAATTTCATACAAGATTAGCGTAATAGTCTTGGAGTTACAAATTACACGGATTATACATACATAGAGAACACGGTTTTGTACATAGTGATTTCTGCTGTGTGATAGATAGCTGTCTGTGACAAGTGAATGGGTTCAATCATCAGGTGACAAATGTATCTACTTGTTTGTTGTTGAGAATTGCATTGAGAAAAGAGATGCATTGGTGAATTTTAGAATAATAGAATAATAAGAAGAAGAATAATATTAGATTGTGGTTCGGACGGATTAAAAGGTATATGATGATGATGATGATGATGATGCGGCTGGCATTGGGAGAAGCAGTGAGTCTATTTGGTTTTAGATCGCTGTTGATTCGAGAAGTAAATGAGCCGAGAGTCGAGTGTATTGCGTAGGACGTTGGGCTCAAGTGGGGTGAGCTGAAACCGAATCTCTAGTCAACAAAGCTCTCATCTTGGAAATGAAAAGATGATAAGTGTCATGTCAACGTAGTTCTACTAAGCCGTAATTAGCGATTAAACTAAACACGCACTCTCCAACATCCAACAACTGTATCACACAATCATCCACTGTGCTACACGCTCATTAATTAACGTTATGACACATATGACTCATCTCTGACCCTATAAACACATTTTCAGTCAAGATGAGGAAAAGTGAACAGTTTCCATCACTTAGTCCGAAAATATTCTTTTTCCTGCTAAGGCAGAGTTACATGGTGATTCTGGCTGACACACAAAGTGCGTGGAACTATCACAGACGATACCAATGCAAATTAGAGTACAGACATTGAGAACAAAGCAAATGTACTCATAATGTGGATTTGTGAAGCACTATTGGCTACTTTACACGGACTGTGCTTCGTATTTCCGTTTTAGTGCACATCTGTCGCGTGCATTTTAGAGGATATAAATGAACTATTGATAAGAGCAACAGGTGCACGGAATAATTTTTCAACGTAAAATGTTTTACGCGACGGAAAGTGAGAAAATTGGGTTTGGAGAACAGGAACAGTAAAAAGGTTCTCCTATACCCGTGAACATGTGATATTTTTTTAATAAAGTGAAATTCTGCTGGAAGCAGAATGAACAAATTGAAAACCAATATGTGAGTTTTATTAAGAGTCGATGATTTGTATATTTATTGGATATTTAAGAATGTTGAGAAGTTGTGCGAAGGGATGAAAGGGCGGATGAGAAAATAGAATTAGGGAAGCGAAGACGCGACGAAGAAATTCATTGCGGCAAATTGTGACTTGAATAATCAGTGGAGGTGTTTATCATTCTCCAAGAAAAGTCAAGTTGGGGCGAACAATGGAGAGAAAGAGTGGCTCCTCGAGCCGATCACCATCTCTTTCCCGCCGTCCATCTCTGAAGGAGAAAAAAGGCTCTTCGATCGCCAAGTCCAAAAAGAAAAGTTCTGCTGGAGGAAAAAAGGAGCGATGGCTTCTCACCCGAAAAACATGGAGATACATGACAGATGCTGTGGGCAATCTTTTGCCCGAACATCACCGCAGCGGTTCCTCCAGACGAGGCTCAACTCTTCAGACAACGACGACGGCGGGGGTGGCGACGGCTGGGGATGCCTCATCATCATCACCTTGGCCAAGTGGAGCAAACACTGCAACGGCTGCAGCTGCCTCCGCAGTTGCAATTGCAGGCATTCCAAGTCCAGGGACCAGTGCTGGACATAGCCGTTCCAGTATGAGTCCTTCCAATGGTTCCTCATCCATCTCCGTCGCCCATACAAATTACCCACAACCCTTTCCAATGTATCAGCCCCTTCCTCCTCCCACCACCGTTCCTCCTTCCTCCATTACTCCTGACGATATTCCCGCCTTGGAGAAAAACTTTGAGAAAGCCTGCACCAAAGAAAAAAAATTCCTTCTCTGGACACGAACAAGACCAAAGGGTTTGTCCGGACCTGCTCTTCGAGATCTAAAAGCCAAACAAAAATCCGAGAAAGACGATCCTGGTGCAACGTCATCTTCTGCTGCGGGTGCAACAGGCGGATCTTCCTCTGCTCCTATTTTAACAAAATCTGCAAGTGCATTTGGTAATATTTTCTCTTCCCACCCTTTCCATTACACACATTCTTCTCAACATCGCCGCTCCGATGCCAGTGGCAAAGAGCACACCTTGTCATCCTCCGAATACTTTTCTCCAGAAGAAGAGGCCATCGATGACGACGACTACGATGAGTATGATAATGACGAGGAACAAGTTACTGTGAGAGAAAGACGCAAAAGTTCTGCTGCTTCGTCCTCAATGTCTATTTTAGGAGGAACAGGTCTCTCATTCTTTCGACCTTTGAGTACCATGTCCACCGTGTCCACATCAACAGCTTCCGACAGCTCCTACGCAATGGTCATCAGCAGCACCGGAGTGCAAAAATTTTATCGCAGTACAGGAATTCAAACGGAACCTTTTCCTGAGGAACTTCTTATGAAATTGCGTCTTCAGTCCGTCCAGGAAGAACAGAAATTGCAACAAAGTCTGTTACAATATCAACAGCAGCAGCAACAACAACAATTTCACGATGAATATAATTCCACTCTGAGTCAGTCACCCGGCAGTTACTTAACCCAACAACACAGCAGTACAATTAGAACTCTACGACAGCACACTGGAATGACACAGTTTGACAGAATGTACCTTGACGAGATCCGAGAGACTGAGAATGGGAACGGTCACAATGGGTCCAACAATGGTAGTAGCAAAATGCCTTCTACTCCAACAGGGACCGAAATTACAATTGATTCATCTGCACGACCAATGACCTTAGAACAAAATTTGCAGTCACAATTTCCATCTACAATTCCAGCATCGGCACCTGGCTCTAAGGGTTTTACCTGTCCTTCAGAGAAAGAGTCGAGTGAGAGTGGGAGAGAGTCTCAAGAGAAGATTTTGGATTCTCAGTCATGCACAGGTTCTTCAGGTACAAGTGGACTGTCCCCTTTGTCCGTGACAAAGTCAGGCGAGGGCGGAGAAGCAGAGAGTTCGATGGGAACGAGTGGAAGCGTCGCAGATAGCACAAGTACTACCGCAGATCAAACAGACAAAAAATCCGAAGAATCTGGCTACTCTTCCTCCATAAGTGACACAGTCATGCGTTATTTGCGAATGGTGAGGAAGAATTCGAAAGCTGACAACAAAGAAACCATCGACAAATTTAAAACCGTGAATTACGATCGTTCTCTGAGGTACATAAAATCTAAGAATGTAAGTGTGGAAGAAGCTCTGGAGCATGAAAAGAACAAAGCCATGAAGCAACAACAATCTAGTAATTCAGAGCCAAGTTCGTCCACTTCTCCAGAAATCGGCAAGTTGACACCTGGAGAGAAAGTCAGTAGTGATAGTGGAGCTGTGAAGAAAAGTTCGGGTGTCGTTTGCCCGACTCCAGCCGTGTCTTCCCCCACAAAGATTTCTTCCGGTACGGCCAGTGTTGCGTCCGTCCAAGTGTCGAGTCAACAAATTTCAACGTCTTCTTCACCCCCTCTCTCCGCCGCGTCCGTCTCGTCGGTGAGTGTTAGTAGCAGCGGAAACACAACCACGACAAGTTCGTCCATCTCCCCCATATTGTCCTCTAGTTCCAATCCACCCACCCCCAAACCCCCAAGTCAACAATCTGTGATTCTGCCCTCGGTGGGCATTCAAGCTGGAGAAAGTCTTATTCGTTTTCTTAGACAATTTCATCCTGGACGAAAATTGTCAGACTTTTCTTCCACCACTTCGTACTTCTCGAGTGAGTCCCCCACAGCTGAAACGGCCAGCCCTCGATATTCCATAGCTACAACGGTGATGAGTAGCGTGAGTGACAATGAACTATACGGCCACAACCAGGCCACTGGAATTATTACTTCAGGAATCGGAGTTGCTGGAGATTTAATTACGGCTGCGCCGTTTATTCCAGTTACTTCTCGTAGTAGCTTCGACATGTGCAGTGGGGCAGACTCCTCCGAATTCGACGATGTTTTCAACAATTACCACCAACAAGTCTCACCTCGTCAATCCTCGTCCTCTCTTCTTCATCTCAGACACCAACAACAGCAATCAGAATTGTCTTCACATCCTTCGGCCTTCTCCAGTTTCCCACCAACATCTGGAACGAGCACCACTACTCTGATTAACGCTAATCGCAAATCCACTTCCACAACGGCCTCCACGTATTCCTTCAGTCAGATCTTTTCTTCTCAGCAGAATGTCACCAGTGGAATTGGACTGAGTGGCAAGGGGGGAATTTCAGCCACTTCTGTTTCGGGCACAGCAAGTAGCAGCAGTACTTCCGTCAAAATTTCCTCGTCAACTCCCAACACTCCCACAATTGGGCCAAGTACAAGTAACATCATGAAAAGTTTTTTCAGCTCGTCTCCCTTTTCTTCGTCCAGTTCCAAAAGTTCGCGACTCAAGAAACCGATGTCGACCACTTCATTAGTTTCCAGTTCGGCGGCTTCCCCGTCTTTATTGAAAACGTCGGTTCCTCCACCCACGACCAGTAGCAGTCCGAATCTTCTGAGTTTGATTCATAGCAGTGCCAGTTCCAGTCTTAGCAGTTTCATGGGCAGGAGTTCTCGGGATAGTAGTCATCAGCATCACCACCATCTTCAACAGTCAGGGTCAGGCTTAGGTCACGACGGTGGGACGGATGGAGGTAGTGGGAGTGGGCGAGATATCGCAACAAGTTCAGGCTACTCTTTCGGTAGTAGCACCATTTGCTCCTCTGGCTCCAATCCAACTGTACATTCTTTTTCCGTATCCAAACAGCAGAGCAGCAGCAGCGGTGGAAAAGCTCCTTCTGTCAGTTTCAAGGGCAGCTTGTCTCCTCAAAAGGGTCAGATGACTCTTCCCATTAGTATAGGACAGTCTAGGTCTCCTTCTGACACTTCCTATGCTCCAGAGCCAGGAAGTCGCGGTGGTGGCGGTGGCAGCTATGGGTTTCTGGGAATGTCTGGCGGACATTCGAGTGGTGGGGGTGGTGGTAGTACAATGAGTGGTTTTTCTTCCGCAGTCATGCAAAAGTCCAAGTCATCTTCCAGTGTTCTACCACAGTATGGCAGTTCTGTTGGGGAGAAGGATGGCGCTGGAGCAACTTCCGCAGGTGCAACTGCTTCTAGTGGAACCAGTCGTCTCATGTCCAAATCAAGGATCTTCAAATCCAGATCCAAGAGTAGCACCAGGGCCAGCAGCAGCAGCTCCGCATCTTGTTCTTGGACTCCACAGGTAAACAACTTCCGTCCTTATTTGTCTTCATACAGTTTATATCACAGATACAAACTAATGTTACTTACTGTACAACTGGTTTATTATTGTTATACTACACATAAATTTAGATTTTGTCTTTACTATTTAATTTACATTTTTTTATCTTCTACTAGAGGTTGCAACATTTAATTTCATTTTCGGGTTTTGCCATTTAAATGAAGTGAGTTTTTTTTCAAATTGAAAGAAAAATACTCTTAAAATTAAATTAATAGTACAAACTTGTAAATTGTAAACCTATCGTAAGATTTTGAAAATACTGGTCTTGGTTTCCATTTTGCAATCTGAGTTAGTTGAATTGAATAGTTATAACAATTATCAACCTCAATTATTTTTATTTTACTCACGTGACCGGGATCAAAATAATCTTCATGTCAAATAAATTATAAATCAAATTGAAGTTTGTAAATTTCATTACCAAATGCGGTAGAAGTTCTTACCACGGGTGGATTTCAATACAAATTTAGAAGGAGGGGGATAAAATTTAAATTATGCTCCGGGTTTCGAACAATAAAAAATGCAATGTAAATGCATTTTTCATTAAAATCTGAATGAATATGAAATGAAGTGAATATCCTCCGAAATGAAATGAAAAATGGTTAAATAAATAAAATGGTCCGACCTTTACCTGATACCCAGCATAACGAACGAAGTACAGTGCTTTTCAAAAAGAAAAAAAGTTAAGTTTTGCACTCTTTGTAAAATTAATTTCCTGGATTTTTGTTTTTCATGAAAATAGTTGTGAATATATGGAAAAAAGTGAAAGCTATTAGAGAAACTGGAGTGAAAGTATATTATTTATTATTAAGCTATTGTATTTTCTGTACACATTTTGTGCACTTTGAGAATTTTGGAATTGAGTATATGATATAATATGTAACACCATGGGAAGTTATGTAAGTAGCTATATTTATATACTGCTGCTAGTTTAAAGCTTCGATTAAATTGTTTCTAAAAATAAGTTGACAGATTTTTACTTCTCGGTTTCTCTTTTTCCCGAGAGTGCGAATTCTTTTTAAATGTGCTACATTTCACAGGGGAAATGCAAATGGAAGAGCGTAACAGGCCGGCAAATAATTCTCGAGTCAACAACCATTCTTAATTTAAATGAATCAGAACGATTGACATTGCAAGAAGTGGCTCTTGATAAATTAAGAGCTCTAAACTTAGGAGTAGATGTCAAAATTCCTAAAGGTAAGTTTTATTTCTTTACTTTGCGTTGCAAAATATATGCATTTCCATGTTACATCTATTGAAAGACTTACCGCAACAGAAATAAAAAGATTAACAATAAAATGACTAAAGGAAAGTATTTTAGACTTGGTTTTGCAGTAAGTTGTCAACCAATAAAAAATTGTACAATTAAATACAATGCATGTAATGGTATTTACAGTACTAAACTATTATAGCTATAGGCACTTACAGTTATAATCCCATCTAATTTAATACAATATCCCAAAGTGGGCCACATTACAACAGTAACAATGCTTAATTGCTTATCCATGGTTGTCAGAACTTCATGCTGAAAAATTGTTATACAACCTTTATGCAACTATTTGTTTTTCGTCGTTAGTCAAATTGATGCTCCCATATAGAAACTCGTTTCAATGAAGATTGAATGATTATTAAAATATTTTGCTAATAAAATATTTGAATAAAGTTTTATGCATGCGGGTGTAAATTAAGAGATTTCACTTTTAATTGTAAGTAACATCTTAGATAGATTTATTGCCTCCGGCTAGAGGCCTCCTCGCCAAATGTGCGGCTCTAAATAGCTGAGAAAGGAGGCCTATGTAATATTTACCTCAAAATCACTTAAAAAATGTTTAAAAGAGGAAAAATAATTTGCATTCCTAAGTAACTTTTCATTGCCATAATATTATGACCAATTGTAGTATTTTGAAGCCATTGATTATTTTGTAGTATTTTGAGTGAAGATTTGAGGTTTAGAATTTTTTGAATTGACGCAGAACACTTTTACATGCTTTTGATAGTATCTACACGGCCGAAAGGTCTGTGCACTCCTATGTGGTGGGAGAAGTGTACATAACTCAAAAATTATCTAAAATCAATAGGTGGCAGCATGATATACTAAACCCGACTTTAGTATCTTACGCATGTAAATCGTATTATTAATAGTCAATTTTTTAGTTTAATCAGTACAATTCGAACAAAATTTGAGTTGTACAACCAATAAAGTAACAAGGCATTTTGTAGTCATTAAAATACGTTAGAAATTGACTGAGAAGACTTAATTGAAGATACTTCATTTACATTTAAACAGAAAAATAATATTCTCGATGAGGTTTTATGGCTGTACTTTACATTGTTTCGCTCCAATAATTTAAAGTTGCCGCAGATTTGGGAGTAATAGTCTGCAGCGATTTTATATCATTTTGTGGATTCAAACTTTTTGGCTTGGAGATACGGAGTGCTCAGATAAACGGCCGTGGTATCTATATAATGTACTCTGAAACAATTAGGACGTTGTCATTAATGGCGTGCATGAAGAAAAGCTTAGTAACATTTTGTACAAAACCCTGCACTCTTTGGTTTATTATTATCAATAATGCTTGTTTTTTATGTTGTTTTTATTTTTAATTTGATCCTTTTACATAGAAAAAGTGAGCGCCTCACAGCCAAAACCGAAGCGTCGTCCATACCTTCTGAAGAAAAAAGCCTTGTCCACAGGGTTTTTCGAGTCGGGTTCTAAACGAGACGACGGCAAAGGTACGAAAACTGTTTACTTTGTATTCCAACATTTTTAGAACTGATGATACAGGATGATTCTTTTTTGACAAGCCAAAATAATATAAAAACACGACTTTACTTGTAATACAGTCACAAATCACGAAATAGAATATATTATAAGCATACGCTTCAGCGTATTAATTATTTTATGCAATTATTCTAGCAATGATGGAAATATGTAACTGCTTGTGTTGGCAATACAGCGTTGATATTTAAGTATACTTCCAAAAATTCTGGTATTATAATAAGATCCAATATTTAGTAAAAAGAAGGTGAGAAACCATTTACGTTTTCCCTGATTTTTTGTTGAGCTATTAATTGTTAGTGACTCTTTGCCTGACAAAGTATAAAAGTAAGAATATTATAAGAAGGTGTGTACTGTGTACGTGTGTAGATGCTTTTGTCGTCACTCGTCAGATATGAGACGCACTTTTAATTACATTATAATATTATTAGTAGAGATAAAGTGTAAAGAGGAAATGAGGAAAGAATGAGAAAGGAATGTTAGTGTTTGTAAATTGGCCATGTAGGTAGGTTAGGTAGGTATGCAGAGTAGGTAGCCGTATTTATAATATTCAGTTGTATTCTTACTCCTATACAGTCATTACAATTTTACTATCTCGTGGTGTGGCCAACTTGGCAAACGTCAACTGTGTCATGAATGAGGCATTTCCATTTTACACTTATTTAACTCGCTATTTTACTTAAGTACGTGTTGCAGACTTCTTTTAGATCTATTGTACCAACTGCAAAAATTGCCTTCAGGTTAAATATTTATTGCAGCGTAATTGTTTCTTCATTTCCAATTACATGCACACATCTTCTTGAGAAAGTGTCTGTGTGTCTGCATGTTATATACTCATATTATGCATTGGTATACCGGCTCAGTATTCGAAAACTTAGGAACTAACAGCAGGTATAATATTGCTGTACCTGCGTCACGATGACGTATGTCACTCTCATGACAAGAAAAATACATCCAGAAAGCAGTCTGTCTAATAATCGTATTCATTTAAACACGGATCAAAGCGAAACACGTACACATCCTACATAGAGTTTAAAAGTAAGATATAAGACAACTTTACGATTCATATTATCAATATTCCGAAATGCAGACTTGCACTAATCTAATAATGGTAAGTAGTAGTGCATTTCTAGAACTACGCTTTTCGAAATTTCTGGTTGACAATTATATTTTTCATCATAGTAATATTTTTTGATTTGACTAAAATGAATGAGACAAAGTTGCAATTTTATTTCTGGCAGCTACCTATTTTGACGCATGAAGTACCTACGTATTTAATAGCCGCATGGCTAAAATACTACATAAATCTTCTAACTAATGTACCATTACATTTAAACATTCTTGAAATAAGATTGAAGATATTCAATAGGAATAGCAAATAAAACAGACAATTTTCTCATATTATAGGTCTATCGGTAGTACGTATTTAGTACAAATATTTACGTATTTTTATACATTTTTGATGCGTGTAAAATTGTAATTATTTTATTCATTCGTATATTTCTAATAAGTAAAGACCGATAGAACCAGCCTTTGTTGGACAATTCTATCAGTCATTCATGGCTAACAAACAAAGTTAGGTGAGCTTCCGATGACTGTAGGTTCATCAAATGTTTAAAGTTGACATGTGAAACTCGTCGGATTTTAATTTTTATAAGGATTTGAAATAATGAATGTTTCATTATTTGTTTAGTGCTCTGGCGTAAAATAATTAGATATAGAATTAGACTAAAAACTTCTACTTTATTTCGATTTAGGATAATTGATAGTGTCTTCATGTTTAGGAAATTCTGGATTAAAATATGAAACATTTTGAAAAGAAAGAAAGAAAAGATAAAATGAGACAAGGATGAGATACCAATTTACTGCCAATGCAATGATGCAAATCATGCAGAGATCTTTTTAGCAATGAATATACAGCACAACATTAATACAATGCAAATTTGAATAATTTATAGAATATAAGTACCTATAGTATAGTTTCAGTGAGAATCTTTGTTGTGAAGTTATCTCCGCAAATGTGTCTCGCAAGTGACAACTCCAGATAATTACTTTGAAACGTCTCATCACTCACTCTCTCATCTCAACTCTCAATTGTGCAAAGAGCACTAACGAATAATAGGGATAGAGAAAACCAAAAGCTTATACCTAATTTAACTCTTAGTTGTCTGTGTGTATTCTTAATTTATTTTGTGTACGTCTTCTGTCATAAGACTCCATACACTGCACTGTGTTGTTGTTACGTAAGAGACTAGCTCAATTTTAATAATATACAGAGAACTAACAAATCTTGCAATTCTAATTTCAAATCACCAAAAAGAATTGTCACGACAAATAAGCTCTACCATCACGAATTACAGAAGGATTATGGAATTATTTTCTTATGGAACTCTCTTTCCATGATTCAGTTTTCAGTGGTAGAAGTATATGAGCATGCCCGTATTCAGGGGGGGGCAAACGGGCAATTGCCCCTTCCCCCGAAATCCGAAAAAAAGAGGTCATTTTGCCTTGAAACGCCAAAAAATCGCAAAAATTTTCGCGCTACGCGCGAATTTGATGCATTTTAGGTTGATTTTGGCTTAAATTTGCACAAATTTTTCGCGTTGCGCGCGATTATTGATACATATGTACCTCTTGTTTGGAGTTTGCCCCTCCCCCCCGAAATCGATTTCTGGATGCGGCCGTGTATATGAGTATTTGTCATGTGCATATCTGCATCAATTTTCCTTCAGAGTAAAACTTTTACGTGCGTTCTACATTTTGAAATGTGTTTTTAAAAACAATTAAAATGTGCTGAGAGAGGGCATTGCCTCTTTTGTTTCTCCCTGCCTTCCATTAAAGAAAAAATGAAATGTAAAGTTATCCGAATAGCTCACTCACTCTCTTCGTTAGAATAACTTTAAATATCTGCTTTGGAATTTCGTCTTTAACCTTTCACACTTTGCCAAATTTTTTTCATTCATACCTACTGCATTGCTTGTGTTACGAGCCCCTAATCGTTTTACGATTCGTACGCTAGATTCATTATTTACCGTTTGATGCCGTCAATAGTAAACCACAGGGAAAGAGCAAACATGCAATTAAAAATAAAACATCAAATAAAGCTTTGTTATGCTTCATTCTTTCAATGCTACATTACAACTCATTGTAGGAACAGTAATAAAAGCGCAAATTAAAACTCAAATTTTTGCACAGCTTAATTACTATCGAGCTATTATTAACTTTCAAAGTGAAGGTAGTATTTAAAAAATGAGGTTTTTAATAGGCACTACTACTATACAGCAGAATTAAAAATCAAGTAAATTCTTCTAAATATAAAGTCATAGAGTGTCTATATATATTCACGCATTCATGCTGGAATACATATGCTACACTCAAAAACACATTGTTTCAACTACGATCCAAAATAGTTTCAGATGCCAAATATCAGACACAATAATATGTGAATGTATCACTTGTTTTTGTAGTTTGTACTAAATTGCTCAAATCTAGCAAATTCTTTATCAATGAGACTCGATCCATATATACTCTTTTAAGAACTAACATTAAGTTAAATCGGAAAATCTCACTCATACTCAACAGGTATGTGATTGTGAGACAGGAAATTCATTTTTGCAATAAGGGATCTCAAGTATACCATGAATTGTGTAATTTTGTAGGAATTGTGGTAATGTACTCATTAATCCAGTAACACATGGGGTTTGTGGGTCCAATGGAAGGTGGTGAGTATCTCGAATGAATTACTTGCGGTGACGATGTGTGATGTATGATACCGAAAAAGTTAGCTACTTGGCTACTTAGACCTCGTAGAACTCATAGGAAGTGTGTATTAATATAAATGGAAAAACTATTTTCAACGACAGCTTATAGCATTTGAAACGAGGAGCCGACACCCTTGCCCTTATATTATTATAGTGCATGCAGTTAAGTCTAATACATCACCATCTGTTTTGCTTCTAATGTAGAGATAACCCTCCCTAGTAGATAGCTCCGAATCACTCGTTAATTGGACCAATCATGTAAAGGACAGGGATGGGCAAACTACTCGTATTTTAAACAAATTTTTTTATTAAATACATATATTTAAGTATTTTGTAGTTTGAAAGAAAAATATTGTTGTGTATTTAAAATAAAAATGTATTTTCATCAAAAAATGTCCCAATGATTTTAAATACATGGTACATATATAGTTTCAGGCAAAGAGAAGCCAAAGTATTAAAATACAGCCTAAAATACCTACTACTTTTCCTTCAAAAACATAAGAATAGGCTAAGATAAATTAGAGTTCAGTTGCTAGCGTGAAAATGAAAGTACCGCGAAAAATTTCAAAATTTTATGTAGGTAATTTTTTGTATTTCGGGAGGGGGGTGGGAATTGACGCCTTACCTCGCTGGCTACGCAAGTGTGTGACACCATAAGACATATTTGAAATGACTTTTGACACATTGAGCCCCATTTAGGGTGATGTGTGACAATTATAAATATAAAACTGAAAACATTATGCCTTCAATTGAAGGCTTACAGTGAGAAATGAGTAGTTTGTGTTTTAGTTTTAAAATGTAGTTAAAATTACGTATTTTGTAGTTTGTATTTTTGGTTGTCTCAATACAAAATAATGTATTTTAAATGCATTTGTATTTTGCGGAAAGAAAATGCATCATGTATTTAAACTACTTGTGTATTTTGGGCTACAAATGTATTTTGAAAGTCATATTATATTTTGCCCATCATTATGTTCATTGAAACTACATAATTTAGCTAGAGAAGCAATGAAACAATTTTTCTTATAGTGGCTTAGTTGAGAAATATTTTCAAATAAAATAAGTGCCCGATTTTGTGTTGAAAAAATTCCATAGATGATAGAATAATGTACATAACTTTTAAATAATAAAACTCATTGTCAGTTTTCTGATTGTCAAATTCACAGAAATTACTTTAAATTTTTTAAAGAAGCAAGTAGCTAAGAATCTATGAATTAGTTGGTTTATCTATCACTGTTTCAGTAAAAATTGAGTGTAAATAGAGAAAATATTACCTTGTTATTTTGTTTATATGAATGCACCAATTTATTCTAGTGTAGTACTCATCTTTAAAAAAATGTAGAATTTAGTAATTATATTATACAAACTGCAATATGCATGTTGGAACTACGTATGAACTATGAACTGGTAAGAAGGTGATTAGGGATATATTTAGGTTCGTTAATCTTTCAAATAATTTCGATGGGCTAAAAGTAGCCTACGTGGGCTTCAAGGTAGGGATGAATCTGTGGATCGTGGTTACATGAAGGTCCTCGTGATAGGGTGTCAAAAACGTTGGGTGTAAAAATGCGTTATAGAAGAATTAGTGAGTCTGTATACGGAAGGAAATGTGAATTTTGCTCACCAGTCTCCGCCACAGAGGAATTAGTTGTGAGTGCCTATAGCTATTGTTAGTGGGATAGTGTGAATATGGAATAATGTGAGTCAGGAATAAGGAAGTATGTGTAAGAATACGATTGAGGCAAATACCTCTTGTGTATCGAGAAGAAGACGAATGGAAGTGAATGGAAATAAGCGAGATGTGTGTAGACTAACCGTCTTAACATAATGAAACAGAGGAAGGCCTTGCCTTAAGCCGTGTACCTAAATTTATCGTTCTGATGCTATTTTTATCCAGCTGCCATTGAAATTAAACGGTCACAGTCACGGTACGCGGCTCAAACACTTGTAGTTGTTTCTACTATTGCACTATATAATGCAGAAAATGTAGGTATAACAACTTCAGCAAGGCACAGACACTCAACTTAACTGCTCGTGTTTTCACTGTCCGTACTATCTAAATATAATATATTTTGTAGGTAGTTGTGTAATTATATAGAGAAGCATCCAGAAGAGAACAATCTTCAACAAACTCAGAAACATACAGTCGACAGAGAAAAGTTACCAAAACCTTAAAACTATTCTCTCTATCTTTGTAAAAACATACGTTTCGTCCAAGAAAAACCTTCATTCATTTTCTATTTTTTACCTAAGTATATGCACTTGTGGTTTATATTTATCTTACAATCAGTCACTAACTACTACTACACTCAAATAGATATCTGCAATTCCCCAACAGATACAGATACTTTAATCAGGGTATTTATACTCTCGTGTGTGCCGTTACATGATACACCTTCCAATACCACCTTTATCATTTATACAACCTCATAGCTCTACTCCGCAGTATCACGCACTACACTACCCATTATCCAACATTTATTTACGTCTCAATTAAGCGCACTACAACTAATTATTCATTCCTTAGATTAATTATCTTATTACCCATCTTAAAACGCGTACCGTTACACAGTTACATGCATGGGAAAGTTAGCATAAAACGGGAGAAAGTCACATGCTTATTTTGCTTTGTCTCATTTGGAGTGTAAAATATGTAAAAATTAAACATGCAAAAAAAAACTTATTTCATTTTTAGAGCCTAAATGTATTCTGAGATGCTGTATAGCGAATTATGGCATACATGTTTACGATTTAGGAAGGCTAACACAAAAATGAATTATGCTCGAAAATAAAAAAACGTTTGTTATTGAATGATAAATTTGATGAGGTAATGAAATTAAGCCAACAATAAAATGATTGCTTAGTAGAAGCTGTAGGAGGAAGTGGCCTCGTTTTTGGAATCGCACTGGCTCAGTGTGTGGCCAATGATCGACTGAGATGTGACCGCATTTCCACTATATCGCCTCAACCGGAATGGGAACAAACTCACAAAAGATCTCAGAATGGCAGCAGAAATAGTGTTTCTTCCACTTGTGAAGCGTCCAAGGAGGAAAAGGTACGAAAAGAATATTTGGAGAACCGAATGAGTGTGTCGTGTGTCTGCGTGTTTTACAAAAAAACTGCAAGTTGCATATAAATGCACCACAGACTCCTAACAGTCAGAGACACCATGGATCCGATGTAGACCATGTAGAATTTTTCACGTACCTACGTCATAGTATCTCCGCCGAATATGAACGATTGTTTCAATTCAGATGTACGAACAATCCGCATTTAACAGCATGCCGCATTTTTTCATTTTGAACAAAATATTTCCTTCCTATGTAAACACTATGCCTACTTGAAACCCATTTATTTTTTGCATTTATATATCGTAATAATATTCATTTATGAAATCTTTACACTCTTTATTATAATCAATTCTATTGTTCCTTTCATTAATTATAATTTATAATAGTCTTATTGATTTCCTGTTATTTTCACAATTAATTTTCTTTATAAGTGTAGAAAAAGTTTAGAAAAATTCATGCAGTTCATTTTAATTTTTTAAGTATTAATAATTTGTGTACCAGTGGCTCAATAACGTTCATGATATACTTTTTTTCAGGAACAGCAACCGGTAGCTCCCATAGCAGTACCTTCCATAATATTGGCTTGTGTGAAGCATTTGGAAAGTTTTGGATTACACACAACTGGTATATTCCGAGTGAGCACATCATTAAAAAGAATTCGACAGGTAAGTTAAACAATTAAGGCATAAAAACAATTGCTTAGTTAATTTTCAGCATGTAAAAGTATTATGTGAATTTAAGTATAAGTAGCATGTGATAATTACGGAAGTTTTTGTTTAACAGCTCAGAGAAGAAATTGATGGTGGGAAGAACATTACTTTTGGCGAAGAGCACAGTCCACATGATGTGGCTGCTTTGTTAAAAGAATTTTTAAGAGACTTGCCGGAGCCATTGCTATGTCGAGATTTGTATCAACCTTTCCTCAAAACACTAAGTGAGTTTGCGCTATTTTAAAGTACATACTATACATTTTGACATCACATGAATGCGTTAAACCTTTAATATAGAAATCCGAAATCGTAAACTTCAATTGGAGGCTGTTCAACATTTGGTTCAACTATTACCTGTTCCGAATCGTGACACACTTGCTACTTTGCTACGCTTCTTTGCAAAAGTCGTGGAAAATGCTGCGGAGACGAGGACCAAAACAGGTGAGCAATTATCTTCATTAATGTATTTTCAATTATGTAAATATAGACATTTGTTTCAGAATACATTTGTATACAGTTTGGAACATCAATTAAACTTCAATAAATAATGACTATGAATTTCAGGTGAAATTCTACCTGGAAACAAAATGGAAGGCTACAGTTTGGCTACTCTAATTGCCCCAAACATTTTACCTTGCATGCCCACAGAAGGAAACATTCCTTCTATGGAAAATGCAACACTGACCAAAGAACGACGTGAGTCTATTGACGTCGTCAACTACTTGATCTCGAATTACAAGGAGCTGTTTGAAGTTCCATCGGAGCTTCTTCATGATGTCTACTTGCATATGATGGATACTCACCCCGAAGTTATCGAAGGCATTCTTAAACAAAGGTCCGGAGTTAATGATGAGTAAGTAATAGAAAAAAACCATCGCAATGTGTGTAAATTATTGTGTAGAAAATTGTAGAATTTTATTAAACACACAATTTACGTACTAAAACGCTTATAATAAAATAAAATACTAAAAAAGAAGTACTTTTACTACTTTAATTAAAATATATGTCTGACGTCATTATAGTTGTAGTTTACGCCCTTAACTTCAAAGTTTGCTAAATCTGACTCATAGAGCTGCTGTAAACATCCTTGTCTAATAATCTGGAGCGTTCTTGTGTATCGTAGATGTTTTAATATTTGCTAAATCCAAATAATTTCATTGTCAGTGGTTTTTAGTAGCAGTAGCTTTTAGTAGCAATTTAGTCGTTTTTAGTAGTACTGATATTTGGTCTTACGTATGCATAAAACTAATTTAGCACAATCTCTGCTTCTACTGTAGTGTAGTACTATTTACAAAACAATACAACTAGCATGCTCACCGTTAGTAAAGCATGGAATACATTTTAAATGCATATTTACACAGTGCATTGGACGAGCTTGAAACAACGAGCAGCGTTTTCGAAGGGAGTGAGTGTGGGGAATTAGCAGATATTGAAGAAGCTACTGCTTCTGCTAGGATGTTTCGAAGAAGAGAGGATCTTCTTCATGAAGGTGGTGGAAAAGGGGGGCACGGTTACACAAAGTAAGTGCTTTCCATGTCCATGTCTTAAGGAACTTTCCCAGGAACACCATATTCCACACTATTCTACATAGAACATTTCCTTATTGTGCATATCTCAATCTGATATTATTCTTTCTGTTAATTATCAGAGAGGACAGAACCAGAGACCGCGGCAGCACAAAACGGGAAGGGAGTAAAGATCGTTCGGGTGGGCTTTCCGATGTTGAAAAGCAGCAAAGTGGTGGTGAGTCGGACAGTTCAAGTACAAAGTCCACATCTCGATGGTTTCGCCGAAGCCGTGGAGACCATAAGACTAGAACTTCCAGTGATTCAGGTAAAATCCTTTCAAATCCGCAGTCTTCATATTATAACATTGCTAGTATTTCATGTTTATTATTTAATCATTAATTAGTTTCTGGATAGGAGGATCTCAATGTAATAAAACTTCATTTGGGCAGTCATGAATAATATTCAATATGTTGAGTCTACGTTGATTTTAATTCCAAAGGAATTAATCACAATCAATGGAAATGACAATTAACTTTCAATTTGTTTTGCAGGAGGTGACAACGCTAAAGGGAAGAAGCGAGATTCTTCTTTGCATGAAAGTAAGCGAGCTACGTCTCTGGATTCAGTGAATTTGATGAAGGAGTCAAGTTATAAAGTCACATCCAGCAAAACAAGTGGTGAACCTGTAGTGGATCGCCAGCGAAGTTGTTCCGATCAGAGTTTGAAGGTATTTATGAAATGACGTTAATTTTTATATTCCACTCACGAACCTGTATTAATATTTTCACGTTCGATTAATATTTTCATACAACGTATTTGTAAGTGTCTGGATGACAATATGCAGGTTCCAGAGAATATGAGCCGGCGGCAAAGCTCACCTGTACTGGAAGGTTCCGGTGGTGTGATAACGGCTTCTCTCAAGATCCCAGTTCCAGTTCCACTGAATATCGACGACACTGACATTCCATTTATAGAGGAAGATAATAACGAGCCACAGCGTGTACCTCAGTATCACAGTCATTATCACATTGCAGAGCATTCTCAGCAGGAGACCAGCCCTCATGTTAAACCTCGTTGTCGCTCTGCGTCTACTGACTCTTCGGCGTTTAAACATTCGATGTCCACTAGTCACACAACGACCCCAATAAGTAATCACATTTTATTAAAAACTTCTACGGTCCTATTTCTATAACTCTGGTTGCTACCACTACATTTATATCATGACTGTAAATCTTGCAGTACAATTTCCTCACTCCGAGACTTTCAAATTGCAATCCAATATCTATGTGTTAGTTTGGCTGAACCAAATAATTTAGAAAAGGAAAATGATTAATTTGATTTAATGAATTTAATGAATGGAATTTTAGGCTCTCCTTTGCGACAACCATCTTCCGAAGTTTCAAGTCCGGTATTTTCTCCGCCGGCTTCCCCGCCGTATGACCCAGCTACATTCCCTTACGAAGAGATGACAGCGAGGATCTTTCTAGGATCAGCGTCTCCAGCTACTCGTCAGCGCAGTCAGCATTCTCCTGGAGCAAGTTGCTCTTCAGCACTTCAAACGACTGTCACAACCACCACGACCACAAGCTCCGTCTCATTCAAAGACATGACAAAGGACCAGCAACCATCGCCGTCCAGCTCCAGTTCCAGCACTCCCACGTTGCACCCAAAAGTGGAGAAAATCCCAAGCTCATTGAATCCTTCTCCAGTGAGTTCTGCTGTCACCTCTTCCCCCTCTTCTTCTGCTGGAGCCACAACATCATCTCAAGCTGCAAGTGTCTATCCAAGTTCTTCTGGCGCTTATTCTCCCGCAGGTCAATCCGCCCCAGTTGCAACAACGGGAGCCCCACAACCGTCTACTTCTACTTCCAGCTCTCCGTATGTGATAAGTAGTGGAGAAGTTAAAGGACTGGGGAAAGAAACAAAAGGAGCGAACATTGCTGGACTTATAAAATCGAAAACAGCTGACTTTGAAAAATTAGCGAAGAGCTCTTCAGGTTTATTTACGACTCCCACGACGCCCATTTCATCCATAGCTCCAAAAATGAGACTTCGTTCTCAGGAAAACATTATGTTGAAACAACAATTCCTTCTGCGACAACAGCAAGCCGACAAAACAAAGTCTCACGGCAAAGCAATTGACAAAGATCGATCCAACTCACCCATTGATGTTGCCTCTTCTAGTTCAGGCAGTGGTCACATTCAGAGTCGCTCATTGACCCGACGACGTCATCAATTGACTGCTTCATCCAGCGCCACTGCAATTGTATCTTCTAGTGCGGAAACACCCTCCACCGAATCGTCGTCACCTTCTTCTAGTCAAAGTCATGCTCAGTCTCAGACTCTGTGTGTTTCAAACAAACCACAGGGATCTCCGACGTCATCCGCGACTCCTCCACCAGGGAGCTCCCCTACGAGGTGGAAACGTTCAGAAATCATTTCTAGTCGACATCAGAGTCAGTCTTCTCAAGACCCAGAGACATTCGTGTAAGTAATTCCCGGTGCGGTTCGTCAGAATTGCGGAAAACCGACAAATACAAAACAACACAATCGCTGACAACGTTGGGCTATGACGTCATCCCCTGGATTTTAATTTTTGGTGATTCACAACTCCTTAAATTCTAACTTGACTTGGAAAATGGGAGAAAATTGTATTATGACATTTCAGGGAGAAAGAAAAGTTAATATTAGTGTGAATGCATTGGTGCTTTTGTTGGTGCTAGCTAAGTTTGACGAATCCAATGTAAATGCAGTGAATCAATTGAGCCAGGGTGGTTTTCTGGGGTTTTTGGGGGTCCAAATATTAAAATCCAGATGATTGTTCATTGTTCTTGGTTGCAAGTAAGCATTATTTGAAATGTGAGTCTAACTAAGTTCAACATGTCGCTATTGTCGCGCTATATATTATTATTTAATTCTCATGTATGTAATGTGTAAATTAAGGCAACCGTTTCATATCTGTATCTAAACTACTTTATCAAATACTTATATACTTATTTACCAATAATACTCTTCGTAATTACGGTATTGATTATATTATTCATTTTTAAAAATGTATCTCTGTATATCTTTTCCTTTGCTTTTAATCTTGTCTGTGAAAAACTGCTACTACTACACCAATAAGATCGAATTCGATTAGAATCGGTGCTGCATTGTTGTAACGTTATTGTAGACACTGTAGTACAAACAAACATATATTATTATAAATACATATTATAATATATATATGGAATATTTTCAAGTGTAAAGTAATCGAATGAAAACAAAAAATATAGCTTGCAGAGGCGTCATGAGTACTTTATGCACATTTTATCTTCATCATTCGCGACCTATGGCCTTTATTTTATTTCACTTTTCATATTTTTATTCACTTGCGTACTTCCGCCTCTTTGGATCCAAACTAAAAATAATTTCACTCTCCCTATCTGATACTTCTCATTTGTCTAATTATGTCACACAATCATTATCCTAGACTTGATTTTCGTAGGTACTGTGTCTTATATATTTCCTGATATTACGAAAATTATTTTAAAAATCAAACAATTTATTTTCGACCAGTCAACAGGACAGTAGGTATGGACTTTCAGCATTTCTTTTTAGATGGAGAGTGTCGATCTACTTGTGTAAATAATTCTTTACTCTGGGTATTATTTAGAATATAAATATTCATACCTAAGAATTCGAAAACAATATTATATAATGTGAGTTTATGAATATATGGCGAATTATTGTGCGAATAATAGGACAACGAAATTTAATTTTGACTTCAATTTTTCTATTACATCAATAAAAAGACTATTGGACTTTGCATATTGGTTCATTTGGAACTACGCACGTCTACTTTATCTTGAATCGGTCTCAAAGTGTTTCGCAGTGTCGTTAAAATAGGATATTTCCCTTTTTCACAATAGCCATTAAAGTCATCAAAGTCTAAAGCCCACACCATCACACCACCAAAGTTGTTAGTCTTCACGTAGTTGGCCTTCACCTGAGCCATGGCTGCATCATCGAAAGATACCCATTGTGTATAAGATGGGCCAGTTCCATTGTAGGCGTACGGTCCGATAGAATTGGTTTTGTCAGAGACCACGGTATAAGATGGCAACATTTTGCAGATTTCATAGTAGGCCAACATTCCCGGTTGCGATGTAAATGGACCTGGCCCACCAGGTGCAAATGCAGGCGAATTGAGGCCATTTACTGAGGCATTCTGCAAGAAGAAGGAATTTCCGTACAGTGGGACTCCCATGATTAATTTACTCGGATCAGCACCACGTTCCTTCCAGTATTTCATTCCATAATCAATATTTAGAAATTCAGATAGATCGTCAGGTCTTTTCAATAGAGGAGCTATGTGACCCGTTTTAGAATCCCATCCCGTGTGTAAATCGTACGCCATTACTCCGATCCAGTCAAGATTTTTTGACAAGCTTAGAACATCATAAGCTACAAAATAGCAACACATAAAAATATAAAGTGAGAAAATACTTACTTCAGTTCAAATATCCGTACCATATTGCCTGTATTTGTAGCCGGGGCTACTATTATGCAAAATTTATTGGGGAGAAGGAAGAGGCTATTAATGGAATGAGGCTTTTATTTCTTTTTGAGTAAAGAAGCTAAACATTTTTTTCATTCATACTAATGATACACTATAAAAATTTATGTATTGCATAAATGTGTATTTGGGGTGAGGCGGCCACGAATACATGGAAGGTATTGATTTGTCAAATGAATAATTGAGGGACTATTAAAACATGGAGGCTACTAATACATGGAGTCGGAGGCCATTACATAATGTCAAATTAATCATTGAGGGGGCTTTTCATGGGCGGGGGACTGAATAACAAATATTTAGGCAGATGATTCTCACCTTGCTCTATGATGGGTTTATAAACCGACACTGCTGCTGACAGTAAAGCCCCTGGTGGAAGAGCTGCTCTCAATTCTGTCACTAAAAGTGCAAAAGCGGAAGTATCGCTTGCTGGACCAGCGTTGCACTTACCTTGCCAGCACCGAGGATATTCCCAATCCAAGTCCAAGCCGTCAAAATTATACTGTTTCAAGAAGAGTACTGCATTTTTTACGAAAGCTGCTCGTTTAACAGGATCATTAACCATGACAGAATATCTTCCATCTGAAGAATCTGTCCAACCTCCAATTGCCAAATTAACTTTAGCTCCTTTACTTTTGAAAGCGATTAGCTTCTCATAAAATTTCTTATCGATGGCTGTGTTGGTGTCGGCAATTTTCATAAGAGACGTATTGTTATCCAAAATAGCAAACGAATAGATTATGTGTGTACATAAAGAAGGATCAACATTTTCAGGATTGAATGCTCCATTTCCTTGACGATACGTTGCCCAATCGGTGAAATAACAGATGATCTTGAAATCTAAACCATTCAAAAAAAATTATACAGCAGCTAATCTCTCGACATGTGCCTGCAAGGGCGTATTTAGGGGTGGGGCCTTGAGGCCCGGGCCCCACCCAGATTTTTCGAATATACACTAGATAATTATACCTCTCACATAATTTTAATAAATGTAGAACCAATTTCATTAAATCATTTTAAAATAATGTAGAATATCAATACAATAGCACATAATATACATATTTATTAGATATTTTCATTTAGAAGTTCACCTACTGAGATTTGTAGCTAAAATCTTCGTCTTCAGTTAAAATCAAAGTACTTTATTGATCTATGGAAAGCTGCACGAGAAATAACAATATCGTGTATTTTGATTTTCCAAAATGAAAAAAAAAATATTTCCGACTTTTTTCAAAAACGACCCGATCTCAATAACAGTAATGAATTTGAAGACGCGTGCAGCAAAACTGTACATTGCAAAATATCATTGCTATTATTAAGGTTTCTCCAAAAATGCCAAAAAATAGATTATTTTTGCCCTAAAAATGCAAAACTTTTCGCGCTACGCGCGTTTTTGTTGCAATATCTATTGACTTTTACCTAAATTTGCGCAAATTTGGGCAAAATGTTTCACGGGATTTTTTTGCAATTCCCATTGATTTTTATTTAAATTTGCGATTTTTTGTGACAAATGTGCTAAATGTGTTGCGCTTCAAGCAATTTTTTGCACTTTAAATTGCTTTTGACCTAAATTTACGTAAATTTGGGCAAAATTCCCTAAATTGGTTTGCTATAGGTTTTACGGATTTTCGTTCTAACTCGGTGACTTAATCTGGGCCCCTCCCATTTCAGACTCCTAGATACGCCATTGTGTGCCTGTATAATATAATATGTCATTAAAATTCTTATTACTAGTAGCAGTTACCGTTTGGCTTTGTTGTGGCAGGAATTGTTGGAATAGTTCCGGAACCTGTTATTAACCCTCCTGTTGGAACTGTGGGCTGTGCATTTGTAGTTGCTAAAGTTGGGACAGTAGCTGTGGTTGTTGCCGTTCCCGCATTGCAACCAGCAACGGAAGGAATTTCACAAGTTTCTGTTGCTACTTTGAAATGAAGACCTCCTCCACACTCCATTTTCACACGACTTCCATGTTTACACTGAAAATACTTGTCACAACCTTTCGGGTTCGGTGTGAGACTGCCTTCTTGACATGGTTGAGAAAATACAACTGCACAATGACAAAAAAAAGGTTGCAGGAAATTGTAAGAACTTTCTAAGGACGCAAAATCAAACGGTTGAGAAAAAATACTCGGTGCATTGCTTACCAATTAATGACATTTGTAATAAGAATAGATTCCTATACAAATTCCATGTCTGATTTTTACAACCGTGTATGCAGAGTTGGTCAAGATGATGCAGTAATTTCATGGTAGAATTTGGTGATGGTTTAATGTTAAATATTTGTATGCAAATTGACTCGTATGGAATGGTCTATTAAACCAACTGGCCTCGTTTACTATTTGTAAATGTGAAACAAAATTTCAGTCCATCAAATAATAAATGCTTAATGACAGTGCAAAAAATATAATTACATGTTGTATCATCGTGAATAACAAACGCTTCACAAACTTCATAAACATATAATTCACACATAACGTTGTAGATAAAATATTTACGTACAAAGTTTCTTTTATTTTATTGAAAAATAATTGAATTGTAAAGTAGATGGAGAGGAAATGACTATCTTTTCAAAAGTATTTATTTGTGTTACAGAACTATTATTATGAGCTTTATGATGGCTAATTATTATTATTACTTCACTTTAGGCAGGTCTCATTTGAATAGCTATTCGAGCGAATTTAATGTATTCTGTTGAGTTTTGCCCTTTGCTACAATATTACTCGCTTCGCGTAAAAATGAGCAGCATACCTATTAGAACTCATGTTTTGAGTTATCCCCACACCATCCCCCGAAACCAAATCTTGGCTACGCCTATGAAATTCACAAAGAACAGCAGTTTACGTTGATGAGGTCTAGACAACGTCACCTTCATTTCATTTCTGTTTTTGTCCAAGAATATAACAATAAATGTATTATACCTACCCAACCGTAATAGAATTGTAATAACAGCATTTTCAATCTTTCATCTTTACGTATCTGTATGTAATTCATGCCATATGATAATTATTACATAGCAGAAGTAATAAAGTATACATATAATATATTATATGCAACCACAATGCAATGAAGTGTAAAGAGCAATAATGCCACATTACACCTATTATACTAAAGACGAATTCTTTCCACTGATGTTCAGCATTATTGCAACCTGGCTGTTACTTAAGTAACACTAATTAGGGATGCCGTGAGTTAACCGAGTACTCGGCCGGGCCGAGTACTCGGCGCCGAGTACCAAGTACTCGTACTCG
>JAQFYB010000721.1:0-45333 GCA_034694085.1 Pogonognathellus longicornis
TGAGTCATTTGTGAGTGATTTTTAGGACCCCTACCCCCCCTCTACCCGGTCTTCGTAGTTTCTGAACGCTCCCATACAGCAGACTTTATTATATTGTTTATAATACATTCAAAAGCCCTAACATAACACTTAAGAATTAGGTACTCATTCTCATACTCATTTACACTCAATATCTCAGTTCCTTACTTACTACAATATCCACACATGCATTCAATTCAAATGCTTAATATTTCATTAAGTTACATCAACATCAACAACCTTCAGACTGCAAGATAAAGTAATTTATGTACAATACCTGCTTATACATAGGACACAACACAACTCAAACTGTACACATTATAATACACGTATTATATCATGTCAGATCATCTCATCTCATCCTCATCATCACCACATTCAAGAAAAAGGCAGGCTAAGCTCCCAAAAGCCCATGTACATTTGAAGATAATAGACAGAGAACACAACACGATGAGAATTTCTTGTAAACCGTTGTAGATTAAACTGGCTATTATAGCATGGGTCGGCAAACGGGGACCCTTTTGCCTTTTCACAAGCGTGAAATGGAGTATTTAACGCCAGGAAGACTCTGGATGTGAGTATTGCTCACAGAAAAGCATATGGCACATTTGTTACTTTAAACTATAAACAAATGCGCTGTAAAGTAAAGTCCAAAGGACTCCTACCATTATTAGTTGAAAGTAAAGTACAAAACTCTACAGAACTTAATGCATCTGTACAAGTTGAGAAATCCACACACAAAATACACACACGTTTATCGTAAGACATCCCACTATACACCAGAAAGACAAGAAACGTAACATTACATCTATTTCCTTTCTCATCAGAATCTCTTTTTACTCTATGCAGAACATAACATATGATATGACAATGGGGCCTGCAGTTCCTAAAATAGATCAGTACAGAATCCGAGAAAACTCCTGGCTCACTTCACTGTAAACGCAAATGCTGATCTTCTTGGTCTTTTTAGACTTGACTGCTCTGGCAGTGTATTAGTACTTGCTTAAAAGAGACTACTACTAGTGATAGTATGTGGCAGGAGTGTGGAGTTGACTCTTATATAAGAGTGATATAACATAAAGAAGTCGTTTTACAGAGCAGAGTAGTTTAGTAGCGAATTGCTATAGAGTAGTTGTTTTAACTTAAGAGTTGTCTTGTGTCGTTGGTCGTACATTCTTATATATAAGTACATTATACGTAAAGAAACGCATTCTGGTCGTATAGGTAAACTAACTACTCATCTCATCTCTTCTATATATACAGAGATAACATCATGACACACTAGTGATAGTTTCTCTCAGTCGTCTCCAACTACTTACTTACCCTACACCGACATTAACATAATCCCCAGTTTGCTACACGACGCAATACAAATAATACATCAAAACTTTCTCAATAAATTGCAAATTCAAACTCCAATTCGTCCAAAGAGTCGCAAACATAAACCCATACACATTATTTCTCATTCTCAGCAAACTATTCATCATTTACATTACAAATACATATGCACATAAATCTGGTGCATGTGTGTGTGTAAAGTGTAACAGTGTATGTGCATATACATATTGATATCACATTTATTTCATAGTGCATAATACACCTGTACCTGTACATAGTACATAATAATATATTCCTACATAGTGTAGTCTTGTGGGGTAAAAACTAAATTTACAAGGATTGTTTCTACAAAAAGTGTACATAAAAAGCTGAAGACAAATTCACACGGATATAAAACGTGAAAAAAGTTTTTTAACGGGGAAAATTAAGAAATTGGGTGTAGAATTGATTGTTGTGTGTTTTTGAGCCGTTACTTGCTTAAGTTATGGTTCTCATATACATAAAGAATACGCTTGGTAAGAAACAAATAAGTTTTATACCGTGAACAACCTATATAGTGTGTGTAATATAACTTTGTGAGCCACACACCACACCAGATCACATATTATTAACAAGTATTACACTGCAATTGCCGGGAAGCCTCTTGTATGTAAATCTCGCCTTCATCCGAACTAATATATATGCATCTTTCTTTGATTTCCGTACGCATTGAGAAAGACTACACACACATTGTACGGTACACACAAAACAAAGCATTGTGATGTGCTAGTATTATACATATACATTACATACATAGTGAAACGCATTCCAAACGGACGGACGGAATACATATTATATACATACAGATACAAACTTACACATACAAATACCTACGTACACAAATATTAACACGATTCATCCCTGTGCTCTACACAATGATGCTGCCAAGAAAAATACCAGGAAATGATCTACTACTAAACCCAACATTAATTAATGTAAGTTTTTCAGTCTAAAGACTGTTCTTCATAATTCAACTTACTTATGTAGTTAGTTAGTTAGTTGATATTATCGTTAGCAAAAATTCCCTGTGTTTACAAAAGACTGACATTATACCGGTGCTTTAAAATTACACTACAATTTATTTTTCGCTACTACGAACGAAAGATGTGAAATGCTTACATTAGAGATGAAGATGAAGCTCATTACGGCTGATTTACTCAGGCCACCTAAGATTTCCTCTAATCAGAAAACGCCGGGACATTATGGAATCATTTTTGTGTGGTTGTTTGCGATTCTTCTTGTAGAATTAATATTCCCATCCGCATAGCAAGCATTGCCTAATGTTGCATTCATATTTATTAACAAGCTAGTATGATCAAGAAGAATGCATATATTTTATTTTGATTTGATTTGCTCATGAATGATGAATCTTTCACTCATATGCATAAATTTGCTTAAAAATGATAAATAATAATATTTGTACATAAACTGTAGTCCCTATTGTAGAATTACGTAAGTGCATATTATAGTAAATACATAATACATACAAAGATAAAGACTTAAATGATTGCAGAGTGCCTATCCGTGTTTTTCTGAAGAATTCAACCAACAATAATTTGAGGTATGTGGTTGAGAACATTAATATTGCATTTTTGCCTCTCTAAACTGAAAACGTAGTTGTACAGCTCTCCTTTGCTCACAGAAGACTCAACTGCAGTTTTAATTCATATGAAATAAGTAGGCAGAGAGTACTAGCACACTAGTACATAGTTTATGTAGGTATAAAATATAGCTAGAGAGGTATCTATGTAATAGAATGCACATTATATAATGGGTACACACATAATATGTCATATACAATAAAGCATGAATGCAGGAGTATAGAGTAGGTAGGCAGTAGTACAAATAGTAGCTTATACAACATAACCCGAGTAATATTCCAGAAAAAATGAAACCTATGCGTACAAGTTTTTCTATTCGCTTTGATCCTGGCATGGCAGTCACATTGAGAATACGTACTTGTGCATAACACAGAGCAACATCAACTAATCGGTATGTAGTGGTAATGAACTCCGAATCGAATTTAATGTTTCCATTATTTTACTGATAGCGATGTCTCTACATTGTGCATAAGTATAATATCATATTAAACTCCTAACCTGAGACATTCCACTTTCCAAGACACTCTTTCTTCTTTTGGTACTACTAGGACTGCTGTATAATAACAAAGAAGAATTTTCTACAATCTTTCCACATACCTCGTTTTACTTTTAATTTTTAACTTAGTTGTTTTGTGCTTAGAAACTCTGCAACTTAACTTGAATGCTACTAGTACTCGTAGAATGAGTCTTGAACTTGTGTGTGGATAAAAGTATGCACTATTAAAGACATATACACTCCTCTGTGTGAAATGTAAATGAAATAATTGGAAAATCAGGTAGGTAATTATTGTTAGTGTAACTGCTTTCTTGAAGCTTTGTACAAGACATGTTACATACCCACAGCATATCTACATGAGTGTGTATTTAAAGTTTATATCTAAATAAAATCTAAATAGCTCACAAACAGCAGCTATCTAAAACACAATCCGACCGAAATCTTCACTTAAGTTACCTTGCTCAGACAAGAAACCAGCCCGCCCGAGCAGTTTTACATTTACATTAAGGGCTTAATTGTCCTATTTAATTTTCTCGCCCAAAGCCATGCATTTTCCCTTCCTTTTCTTGTTTCTTTTTCGTCTTTCCTACTACTACAACTACTACCTTCCCACTTGTATGCTCGTTTTATATAGCACACATTATTCTGTCTCAACTTTCATCATCATCATACTCTCATCTCAATTTCCATACAAGTAAATCTCCTTCGAGAGATTCAGTCAGACTCTTCTGCATACTACAACAACCAAAAACGAGAAAAAATAATAATATAATTCTTTATCATACTCCTGATACTTTACTACATTTCTTCCCAAACTACTACTACTAACTACCACCACATACTACTGCTTATAAACAGAACATTTTATATTATTGCATTTGCATCTACACCGCAACCAGCCAAGTCGGTTTATAATCCCTTTGAGGCAAGTAACAATCATAAAAACCGTTGTATTACACCACCTGTTCAACTATAACTCGATGAAATCTTTTTGAGTTAAATTCTTGCCGTCTTTTAGAGTTTTGCCTAAACACAACTTGAACACACTACATAATAATGCTACATTCATCTCACAATTACAACAATCTACATAAGAACAACAACAAGTATCAACTCAATCCCTTAATAGTGTATGTATATAAATATAAACATAAGTATTACATGAACACAAAAAGAATACTGCCTACATTTATTCTTACTCAGCATCATCCCCCACACACACAAACTAAAAAGACTCATCATCGGAACAACCGACTAAAACAAAAATCTTCTAATATATTACAACCTGAGTACAGACACAACATACAGCCAAGCCAAGCCACACGAATTCGGTTGCTCAGTCTCATCAATATTATTACAAAACATTTATGATCATCCTACAAGTTTTCTATTAGTAAACGATTCAACTATGTATAGAGTACTCGGGAGAATATTATTACATAATATATACATACTTGGACAACGATGCTCGTCCACGATAAAGCTACTAAAAGATACTTTATACGTAATAATTGTGGAAACAAGAATCCCTTGAGCCGACATGGATGGAAAAGCTTATGTGTATTGTAATCCATTGTACAAAGTTAGTAGTTTCTCATAATAATATTAACAACAATGAGTTGGTACTACTTACTCGTAAAGATAAAGCCAAGGCATACTAGCTAGGCAAGCAAGGCATCTTTTTAAAAGCAAGGCAAAGTAAAGCTAAACCACAAACATAACACCTCCAGCTACTAACTTCCAACAACAGCCAAGCCAACTAAAGTAAAGCCAAGCCAAGCCAAATCCGACAGACAGAAAGAACCCAAGCCAAGCCAAAGCATAAAACATATAAAACGAAAGCAATGCAATGCTCGTACAACCCCCTTGAGAATTTTCGATTCTGTCTCTGTAACGAACATTTGTAACACAACTACACTACAAAACTACACTTATACACCACAGAGACTCGGTAATAAAATAACTCTGGTGAATAAGAACATTGAAAATGTTTACCTGATGAATTATCACACGTAAACCTCTACAGTACACATACAACAATACACACAGCATACCTAGGCATTACATTATGTATCTACTCTAGGTATATATATATTTATTGTAGATACAGATACAATACACTATACACTCATAAAGGCAGTAACTTATAAATTCTTCGTGGAAATTCGTAAAGTTGTGTGTGTAGGTACTACCTTCAGTACCTTCCATTATTATTATGATTCCCAACCTCCGGCTCTGTCTGTAGTCTGAGTACTTGTCTTTTAGATTGTTTTCTAGCTTTTGAGCTTTATAAATGTACTGTAGCTAATAGCTATACAGACACAGGTAGGTATACAGGTACTACAGATGCACAAGAAAATGCCTAGTATGCATGTGGGCACGGAGAGAGGGTAGAACTCATCGGATGGTTGTATAATATATATTAGTAGCTGAAACCATGCAGTTAGCCATCCACAACTCAGCTTGAGAAATAAAACTTGGAGCAATGCAATGCATGCAAGAAGAGCAACATACTTTGTACGTAACTTTTCTTCACAGAGATACTAATACTAAAATTCTCATAGTTGAATATCTCTGTGTAGTGTGTACTACGACATGAATGTGTCTCTCCTACTTTACTTGACTACTACGTGTTTCTTCTTACTTACTATCTCTAAGACATTCGTCGACTACCTTTAACTATTATTATGATGTACGCTTTTCTCTCTTTCGTTTTTTGCTTGGCATGCAATGTAATATTCATCCCTATACATTCACTCATACGTTGAAGCACTCTCTGTGTGCTGTGGCACCTGTCTGATTGGGATACGAAGAAGAGACTTAGTCAGACTCACTAACAAACCTGCTATTACTTTTAGTTTACTATGTGTGTAGTAGCTTTTAGCCTTCGTCGAATATATAGAATGCATTTTGTAGACTTGGCTTGGCTTCCTTCGTGTGTATTGTGTATATAGTAACAAAACACACACACACTAACACACGCTCTTACTCTCTTAAGCTTTGTAAATGTTGTATAATATTACGTTGTCTTGAACCTGTTCTTTTTGTATAAATAAGTATAGGTATTTCTTGGTATAGAGCAAAGGTAACTCTAACTGCAATAACGCTGTGCTCCTGGTGTATTCTGTATTGTATTGTCTACTTATATATTATTTGTGTGTGAATGTATAAGTATCTCTTGTGTATTAGTGCAGGATAGATATGTAGAATATTAAATTATTTTACTTTACTTTAGTTTACACTACTAGGAGTCTCGTGGATTTTGTAGTATGGTATAGATAGGTATTTGTAAGTGTAGTAAGTAAAGTTTAAGTGTATGGAGATGGTTTGTTGGAGTGCACAGGTAGTGTGTAGTGTAGAGTGAGTGAGTGAGAGAGATACCTGTTGTGTTGGATTGCAGTACTACTGACTCTGGGATGATGCTGATGATAGTATAAGGAAAATGCAATGCACCCCTTCTTGTTTTCATTACTGGTCGTCATCTTACCCTTTTTCTTGGGAGCCAAGTAAACTAAACTAGTAAAGGCATTCTTGTTGTCTCGTCTTGAAGTGTAGTAGTGGTGGTAGAGTAGTGGTACAAGTCCATGACCACACCCGAGGCCACCCCCTCTCTCCTCCGTAGGAATTGATATCGAATAATAATAGGGAAACTAACTGAATTAAAAAATATACAAAGAATTCTATAGAACGTATGAGACAGGACCCAAAGACATAGGACGACACAATACAAAACAATATACAATACACGCAAGACTGAGTAAGTGAGCTGTTAGCAGAAGAAGAGTAAATTTAGACGAAAAAAACAACAATCTCTAGTATATAATATATACCTACGCATAATGTATTAAAATATATTCGTAGCACTATAGTTTGCGTGTGTGTATTTACATAGGTACATTCTTCTATTTGGACTACACATTTAAATACTTTAATATACAAAGAGCAAAATCATTCTGATTTTCGATCAGATCCGTTCACAAGAATCACAGAAACCCTTTTGTAGTACAAACGGAATAATTTAATACCTACTCTACCATTGCTAAGCTAAGGTGTCTTTTTACAGTTCCGATTCAATATACAACTTCTATACAGAACCCAAACACATAACACACACACTACTACATAGAATTTGATATAGTTTGAAAGAAAAGAAATACCTACACGTATTCGTTTACATATTTACAATTACAATGAATAATTCTTCAAAGGAATACGGACACAAGTATAAAGTTTGTAGTAGTAACTTGTTGAATATGCTAAATAGATTGCGGAGTGGCAGTGTGGTGTGATACTGCTGATACTGATATGATCACAAGTGATCTGATTTCATTCCTGTTTTGCATTCAATTCAAACAAAGTAATGTGTCATACATATAAGAGAGAGACAAGTGAAGTCCATACAGATACAAAGTCCGCCACACTGACTGACATCACTTCATACTACCATTACTACTACGTGTAGTAGTCCTGTAATATTGTAGCACTCAAATAAAACATAAATGAAAGTCTCTGTTGCTCTGTGAAAATTTTTTCACACCAGAAACAAGAAAAGTGTGTTAGTTAGTGTCTTTATGAACATGTGTCGAAAAAAATACAAATAAAACATTAAGGTGACGGTTTATGCGCTCATTGGATTCCACTTTGTTCACTTACTTTACTTATTAGTTGCTGTTGCTCCTTGGAATTATTGTTATATAGAGACTTTCGAATTTTTCACGCAGAAATTGTCACTCTTGTCTTGTGTTGTTGTGTGTTTTTTAATCGTCATGTCAAGTGAAAGAGAAACGGCTCAGGGGAGTAACAGCTTCTTCCATTGTTATCCTCGACTGTAATTATAATAAGCGGATTAGCCATTATTATTGAAATTACTCAAAAAGTTAGTGTGAGTCAGGATGTATTCATTGAAGTAGTGAACGTTGTAAGTGTAAGCGACGTACCTGCTGCATGGAAATATAAACATTTTTGTCAAGGAAGTGTAAAATGACAGAAGAATCTGCAAGACACAACTCTTTGGAAACCACTGTACAGAATCATAACAATAATCATAATCAATTACTCATAACCAATAAGCACTGGTGGAAAGTGTGTTGGATTTATGGAGCTGCCAATGTGAATCCTAATAATACTAACCATATCAGAAATATCGGAAAAATTAACAAACCCTTGCACAGAAATAGTAGAACTCATAATTTCACTCATAATCCTCTTTTACATAGTTTACCTACAACCAGTAGTAATAGTTACACTGGGGATAAAAACGAAGAAAGTCATAACACAACAACGATAGCGACGTCAACAACAACAGCCACAGCCAAATGTGTCAAAACTACTTCTAAACATTCCCTCAGTCTCAATAAAGACTCTCAACAGCATTCTATGAATTCTAATATCAAATTGTTTGCACTAAGGTTTGTCAATCAAAATTCTTTAAACACAGAATTGAAAATCAGCAAATTTTCCTTAAAAATACACATTGAAAAAAAACTTTTTAACGAGTTTTAGGAAGAATGTTTCTTTCATACCTAGATTTTACAAACATTTAAAAAACATATCTAAAGAATCAATTGAATGTAATTATTTTTCAGAAGGAGAAAATCACGGACGGATCCAATAAACGCCAGCAATAAATTACGAGAGCATACCAATAGCAATCCTGACGAAGCCGATGATTGTAGCAAAGAATCTTCATCACCATCTCTCAAATCCACTGTAGCCAAAAAGCGAATTTTATTTCCTAGAAGAAGTATGCGAAAAACAGCGGATATTGTTCAGCCAAACACTAAAGCCGAGGCGAATTCCCGTAGTCATCCGAATTCAAATTCAAACGGTTTCGTTGAGCCGACCTGTAGCTTTAGTTCCATTTCACACAGTCGTGTTCATTTGACGGTGCCATTCATGGCTACCAATACTCCGCAACAGCAATCAGACGATGACTCTGGTTGTGCATTTGAGGAATACACTTGGGTACCTTCCGGTCTCAAACCTGAACAGGTAAAAACATACATTCATATAATAATTATTGGTCTATTTAATATCTACACAGAAATAAAAAGCAGAGATTAATATTTGTATAAACTACACAAAGGTAGATCATTGAAAATAGCTTGTCACATCCAGAGATTTTTCATAGGGAAAATACTAATGTGTATTTATTTGTAAGATAGTATCCTAACGATCCATAAATAACACTAATTAATACTTCACGTTGATATGATAAATAAAAAGAAAACTTGCTTAACTCATGTATGTATAGTGATACAACTACATGAGTACCTACAACTAATCGTGTTTTTCATTTCTTAGGTTCATTTGTATTTTTCTGCGATTCCTGAAGACAAAATCCCGTATGTGAATTCAGTAGGTGAGAAGTATCGTATAAAGCAATTACTCAATCAACTGCCTCCTCATGATAATGAAGTGCGTTACTGTCATGGCTTATCGGAAGACGAGAAGAAAGAATTGATAATTTTCAGTAATCAGAGAAAGCAAGATGCTCTCGGCAGGGGGTCAGTTAAACAAGCTGTCCGAGGTGGAACTTGTTATGAGGTCAGTATGTAGTAAGAGAAAGTCACACTCACATATATACAAATACATTTACATACACGCAGACATAACAATCATAAATATAACTGCAATCAAACAATCATCCATACATCCATCCACTCATCTACACACACTCACACACAATAACTAAAAGTATATCAAACAAGAACAAGAAAATAAATATTCTTTTGCACTTGTCATTTACACATAAAAGCATAACACTTCTACCACTCTACAAACATGCAGATGAAGTACTTATCTTTCAAACGAGATAAATGTACCACTAAACAATTTCACATGCAATAACTAAAGCAATCGTCCTGAATCCTTAATAATCCTGAAACTGCACCCACACCATCAACCATTCTCTAATAATCCTGCACACGAAAAGAAAAAAATACATGAAAAAAATTTCGTCACCTAGTAAAAGTACCATTTCCGTCTTTACACATAAAGTACAAGAATTTAATGAGCTACTACACGAGATACACGCAGATAGGGCTTTGAACTGCCATTACTTATATTGCACACAGATATACATACATATACATGTCTTGCTTGTATTTGTGTTACTTTACACTTTACACATACCTACACATACTGCGTTTTATACACACCTATTTATATTCTGACTTACAAAGACAGTTGTTGTTGTTAGCAAGATATTTTTTGTGATTGACATTTGTTTGTTGTTTTACTTTCGTTTTACATGCAGTGTTCGGATCCTTACTACACGGGAGACTTGTTAGTGTCCGCAGCTCGGCTGCAGCGTCAAGAGCTATTCCACCCGGCTTGCTTCGTCTGCTGTGTGTGTCGTGAACTCTTGGTCGACCTGATCTATTTTTGTTCGAATGAGAAATTATATTGCGGTAGACATCATGCCGAAACACTCAAACCGCGATGTTCAGCTTGCGACGAGGTTGGTTAGCCTTACGGCTTTACTCACTCAGTCTTTTTTCAACTCATTACATTGACAACTGTACTACTATTACATTACCATTACATGAACAAACGTATAAGTAAAATATATGCAATGCATTTTACTATTTTATCCATGTAAGTAAGACAAGACTCTATACTTCTAAAGTTCTAACTAAGGATGCAAGTAACGTAGCTTTTAGCCTTTAGCCGTACTTTATAGCTTTGTAGATGTAAAATATAAAGTGCTCTATTAGTAGTTTGCTAGAAGAACTATGTGACTCTGTGTAGCGTGAGTTTATGTTACCGTTAATAATTAGTGTCAATATAAATGCTCGTCTCTTGTTGTAAGATAAGTAAGACTGTACTCCGTAATAGATTATATGCATTGCTGCGTAAGTGTGCTATGAGGCAATAAGCATACTTGGCTTGGAGTGCTGTGGTGTTTAGGATTGTGTATATTGGTTAGCTTTAAACTAGCTGTGTTGTATGGCTATGTAATTTAATATTATGCTAGGGTGAATTTTTGAGGAGATGGAGTAAGGTAATACATTAGTAGGAAGGATTCCATTGATACGTATACAGGGATTCCATTGATGACAGAATGACGACAAGTCTGTAACCCAAATGTTTATAAATGTTTTCCTTCTTTACAAATTTGTGAACAGATAATCCTAGCAGATGAATGCACCGAAGCAGAAAACCGAGCGTGGCATATGCGACACTTTTCCTGTGTTGAGTGCAGTAAAATGCTGGGCGGACAAAGATATATCATGAAGAACACAAAACCATACTGTCTTCATTGTTTTGACACGATTTTTGCCGAATTCTGCGATTCTTGCGGCGATGTCATTGGCGTTGATCAAGGCAAGCATTTCGATTTTTCGACAAATGTTATATATTTATTTTTAATACAAAAACAACACTATTTTTGTATCTTCATTTATTTTATAAACTCACAATCAGACATAAACACGTTAAATATTAAAATTATACCTATGAATTTTATAATTGAGATAAATAATTCATGAATATAATTTTGTATGTGTAGGGCAAATGACACATGAAGGACAGCATTGGCATGCAACAGAGAAATGTTTTTGTTGTTCAAGATGTAATGTATCTTTACTTGGAAGACCATTTCTACCACGTCGTGGAAAAATCTATTGTTCAATTTTATGCTCTAAAACTCCAAGCTCTGAGACTTTTCTTAATCCGCCTACATCAAGTTCAAGAGAAAATTCTGGGTGTTCTGACTATCCAGGAGGGGAGAAAAGTAATTTCAAATTAGTGCGAACAAAACCTATCTGTCAAAATTATGAAGATTCTTCTGCAACTCTGACTGCCACAACAAGCAGTGCGGAAGATAGACTCATTCCTTCATTACAACTTCAACTGCATTCTTCCTCTGAAAATAAAGCAGGAGTGATGTCCACAACATCGGATGGTGAATCTGCAAGTAATTCCGAGATAAATCAATATTTCCCCCCTAAAAGTAGAATCGGACACTTAAAAATGGAACCCCACCGTGCTCAATACAGAAAGAAGAAATTAAATCCCAATGCTTCTGCAGCATTGGTAAACAATACCACAAACGAGATTTCTAGTAGCAGCTACAATCAAAGTTTAGCACAAGATGACGGTTCTTCTGCAATGGTTAGAACAGATGCATCGTACAATCAAGCCTTGGACTACGCTTGCAGACGAGAAGTTGAAAAACCCGATTTTGTAACAACAGCTTTAGCAATGGGATCACCAACTCAAATACAAACAATGCCTACTATTAACAATGCTTCGTTATCTCCGACTACTATTCAAAATTCTATAATGTACTCGAGCTCTGTTGTGAATGGGAATGAACAACAACAAAATTTCATACGAACAACCACTGTGGCCCCAGGGAGCCCTCACCATAATGCAGTTTTCGCAAATAATATTCCAGGAAATCCTCCGGCTTTTGTTTCTTTGCTCGAAGAGAGATTTACAGTTGCACCGATGCGAATGCAAGATGAAGATTTACAATGGTTAACATCCGCGGGACTAACTGGAGATCATACAGACTTGAATTTAATTGCCATGAAATCTACATCGACTCACGACTATTATTTAACGAATTGTACGAGTAAAAAGAATGATCCACATCCTTCTGTGTTCTTTTCCCAAACTTCTTCCGGTTCAGCGACAAATATGCCTAGTAACAAATCTGGACAAGAAAATAAGAATTTCGATTATAACATGTCTGCCGTAAACGCTCCAATTGGTTTGCCAAATACTTCTTCATCAAGTCAAAGACGAAATTATTTGAAATCAGATAAGAAATATAATTTGGGAAAATTCATGCAATTAGATTTACTGCAAACTGCTCAAGGTTCAGCCCAGGCACAGAGATCTACTTCTTTCGACGAGAGAATGTATTTCCCTAGAAATTACACAAGAACACAATCTTCATACACCGTTAGTCAAAGCCAAACTTATCCCATGAGTAAATCATTTAGTGGAGCAGGAGGATTCCCACTAAGTACTTGCAATATTGAGACTCAAACACAAATTGAAGAAATTCAAGACAACCAAATTAAACAGACAGAACGTGACGACCAAGATCAAGACCAAGAAGAAAGTATTGACATTGATATGACAGTCAGTTCTGGTGAAGTGGATGAGAATGAGCCACAAAATGCAAAAGTGTTAATGGAAACAAGTTTTTTGCACGAACAAAGGAATACTCAGCAAAACCTTAAAGGAATTCATCCCAGGACGCTACAAAAACAAATGTCACACTTACAAATCAAACAGAAGCCAAAGGAAAGCAAATCAGAAGTTGGTTTGCAAACTGAACCGGTTATTGTGAAAGATCCCAGTGAAGATTCAACATGTGTTCCAAATGCATGCGAAAATGAAGACAACTCACAATACAGCACTGAAGAAACTGACGGTGATGACGAACTTAATGGCAAACGAGAAGTCTGGCTTACGACAACAACTACGGTTAGCAAAAGCTCACCTTCCGGTGGTAGTGTCAGCAGCAGAAATAGTAACATGAGTACAAGTGCAAACAATGTTTCCGAAAATTGTCCTATAGTAGTTCAAACCGGTATGAGTACAGAAACCGTAGTTTTAAATCTAAGTTCAAATCCTTCAGCAAACGAAAGTTTTAGTAATCTAAGCGTAATTAGTAGACATCAGCAACAATCTGACTCTAATATAGTTCAAACCCGCTCAGATGGGGAAAACAGAGACTCCTCGACTCCCGCAGCAGGAACTCCAGAACCGGAACCCAATCCCAAAGCAAAATTAATAAAAACTACGTCAATAATGAACAATCGCTCTAAAGAACATGGCACACCATCGTGTAGAAAAGAAAAAGTTCGTTTTCAGGAACCCCAACATGTTAGTTCAAGTTCTTCGGGATCATCCGATGATGATGACGAGTTAAACCAACAATCGTTAACCCTGCAATTAGTAACTACACCTGCAAAAGCAGGGGGATCAATTAAAGCAGAAAAATCCTCACCTGCTCCAAGTAAAGTTAAATTTCCGTCTAGTGGTTCGTCTTCTAGTGAATCGACTCTGTCCAATGGAACCAAATCCAAAAAATCTTCGTCACAAACACAGCCGCAGTTTTCATCAAGTCAACGTGAAAATTCCACGAGATCTTCTCAGCAACATCCACCATTAAAGAAAACACTCAGTTCTTCGTCCGCAGTAGTTCCTAGTAGTTTGAGCCTTATTAACAAAAGACAATCCCATAATAATCAATCATTAATTTCTCCAGGTCACAATAATACAAATACACATCGCATAAATCGAGACAAAATTCATCGCGACAATCAAAACCAAATCTTATCCCGTTCTTTTGATACGGCTAGTTTTAAGAAATTCGATTTTACTAATAATCCCAGTTTGACAACGATGACAAGTAGTTCAAGTTCTTCCAATGTTCACCCAAGTGCCAGTGCAAGTGCCGCGAGTACATCGTCTTCCTCACATCCCTCCATTGTTTATAGGGACAAAGATCACCATCGACGAAACAAACGCGGAAATCACCGCGGAGGAATTGGAGTCGTGGGTGTCAGTGGCAGTAACAGCAGCACTAGTAAAAAAGTTCAATATCATCATTCTTCATCTGCCACACATAATGCTCAAGGTTTAGACAATAGTGTTAGCGGTAGTAATAATGTAAGACGACATAATACTCCAGTAAAACATTCACCTTCTCCAGGACCGTCTTCGAAAATGTCTTCTTCACATTCTTCAGCACATGTTGCAAATAACTCGAGAGGACATCATCGAAATAAAGCTCCAGTAGCAAATAATCATCCTAGTAGTAATAAACGAGATAACAGTCACCACGAAGTTGGTCCTCCCGGAAGTGACCACGGCTCTGATTCTTCTTACACATCTTCATCAGATGAAGATGATTCTTACCTTTACAACAATCAAAAGATTTCTAATTTCAACTCATTTTTAAAGGTTGTGCCCAACGATAAACTCGCCGCTGCTTCTGGAAAAGCCAATAAACAAAAACAACACGCTTCAGACTGCGTCATTTCCTAAACAAAGAAAATCTCCAGAAGAATTCCTATTTTTTATCATGGCGGCCACAACACAACGAAACGTACATTTTAATTATCAAGTATTGATTTACTGGACTGCGACTGTATTGTTTAGTTTAGTGTTGAGTAATTATTTAATGACATAATCCCATTTACGATAAACAGAATTTTTAACTACGAGAACATTATTACGCAAAGTGAACAGTACACATACTTTAGGAGAAATAGAAAAGAACTAATGAAGTAAATTGTAGAATTTCCGGATAAAAATATACATAATTAATATATTGTTTACATTGTTATAAAACGTATAGGTATGCATGTATGGAGTCCTATTATTTAGTACGAATTTAAAAAGTGTGTTTGTTAATATTTAAACTAGTACAATAATTAAAAATTATATAAAATATATGATCATGTTATATCTACTATATTTCCGATTTCCTAAAAATTGAATACATTTACGCTGAAAATTGAATAAATAATTTGCAAGTACAAATACAGTCTACAATAAATGTTTTCATCGTGGGGTTAAAATTGTTTTATTAGAAATATAATTATTTATTTCCACATTATATTTTCTTAGTTTCAAAGTATTTACTACAATTTATATATTATACACACACTTTAAATATCAAAGTTGCAAACAGTATGAAAGAATGCAGAAGCTCAGCCAGTCTACCATTAAACTACAACGGTATTTTATTGCATTGAACAATTCCAGGATAAAACCACTGTTGTATCCAGAAATCAATTTCGGGGAGGGCAAAATATATTTCTGGGGAGGCAATTGCCCCCTTGTCCACCCCCTGAATACGTCTAAACCGATTTTGAATAATTAGTTAGGTTTTTATTATATACAATATACAACTGACAGGACTGATAATATATAGTGATACATACATCATACAAGGTTTATTTAAAGACCTATCTATAAGAATTCATCTGGGCACATAACAACGTTTACAGTATACCGATATACATAAATTACATTTACCAGCCAGACTTATTATTTCAGACTTTATTATGAAGGACATAGAAGTAAATGCAGACATGAAACCTTTCAATGAGGAAAGTATTGAAAAGAGATATTAAAAATACAGCTAAATTATTACTATTGGTTTACTTCTACTGTACTATTCATAATAATTATGTATCCTCCACTAATAAGGTCACTTCGTGTCAAATTAGATTTTAAGCCCGAAAGAGAATTGAGCCTTGATTAGCTGCCATTTTTATGTCGAGTGTGCAGGAGCTTCCGCTCATTCTGGAAGCAATAATACATACATTATTAATACAACATTAAAAAATTACTAAGGAGTAAAAAGATTTTTTCAGAACCCCGTATAAAATTACATTGATTACTACTGTTTATTTAAGGAACAAAATCCTTCAGTGATACTTGAGGAAAAATATTAACATGTGCCCTACTAGTGCTAGTCCTTCTAAAGCAATAAATAAAATTAATAGTTTATCCCTTGCGACTTCTTAAAAGTATAATTAAAAGTTCACATAAAAACTTTCTCAAGTGAATAAATATTTATGAATTTGACAAATGTTTAAAAAATACCTAATCCTGCAAGTTTTTACGAATAATACAATAATTTCATTCCAGGAACGAATTGTTTTTTATTGTGGATAAATAATTTTCCAATGGAGAGCGAATTAGATTTTAGTATTGTAAAAATTAAAGCTTCTTAAAATTAATCCTTATTAATAACTCCTTACGTAGAAATCGTAGAATCAATTTTCACTAAACGAAAGAAATATATTTTTGTTTGAAAAATTATTTTTCCATTGGAGAGCAATAATTTAAGCTTTCACATGGTAAACATTAAATTTTTCCTGGATGTTGGTGAAGAAGTATAAATAAATTTTCCCTCAAGGAACGAAATAAATAAAGAAATTGGAGTAAAGTGGTTTTATCATTGCAAGTTATCATGTTGTAAAAATTAAATTTTCTCTAAGAATCAAAATTTAACCATTTTTACAATGTTCCCCTTCATTTGCAATTTAAATATTTATACTAATACTTTTTTTACGATTCAATGTCTATAGGGTTAACGGTTAACCCCTCCTCTGCTAGATAACTAGATAAATATTTAATATATTTTATAAATAATTTTTATACCTCTTTATGAATTTTACCGATCAGTTCATCTCTTTCCTTTTTCAGTGTTTCCAAATCATTTTCTTCTCTGCTGTTATGAATGCCGGTTATTTCAGCCAAAGCGATTTGAGCATCTTTTTCAGATAACTTCGATGCTAAACTTTTTTGTCTACGCATTAAAAACATTAGAAATGTTTACAAGGGCTTTATTTCTTTCTTTTATGGCAAACTGTGAAAATTTAGTCATAGGAGACGTTGTAATTTTTATTACAGACCTTAATTCAAACAATTCTGTACTTCTTTCACTAATTTCGAATTCCAGGATGGAAATTTGGTTTTTTAAATCTTCGATTATCTTTTCAGCTTCTTCCTGTTGTATTTTACAATCGAACTCTCTCTGTTCGGCCAAATGAATAGTTTGTCTCAGCGCTTCTTCTAATTCCAAGCACCTTTGCTCCCTAGCATCTGCTAATTTAATAATCTGTTCGAATTCTTTGGAATGTAAATCAAGAGTTTGCTGAACATCTTCTAAATTTTTCTTCAACTCTTTATTTTCTTCAAGATGCTCTTCCTAAATTAATTTGACCATAAAAACATTTAATTATACTGTCTTCTTTAAAATTGAAACGCCAAATATTAATAACTGTACAGCATATTAATAGATTGTTAAAATTGTCTGTAGGTACATCAGATACGATTAGTAAATTCTATTCATTATAAAATTATCATCAGCATTACATGGGCGTATAAAGAGGGGCATGTACCCTATTCAAACTCCTTAAAAATATTTTTTGAGTCGTTCCCCCCCCCCCCCCACATTTCTGTAAAACCCAATCTTAGATACGCCCTTGACTATAAATTATAATATATATTTTTTTTTATTTTTTAATAATTCAATTTCTAGAAATATTTATATTTCTTTCTGCGTAATTAATAAATAAGCTCAAATTCGTTAACCAAAGAGAAAATCTCACGTAAAAATAAAACGTCCACAAAAAACTAAGAAAACAAAACGTGTTCACAAAATAAAAAGAAGGAATAAGCCTAGAGATGTTAATGAATAAATTTTAGTCATGTGAGTAAGGTATTTAGACAAAATGAACTTTTAGTACATCCGGTTTTCACGTTTCGAATTTAATTTACTTTGATTCGGTCAGCACAAAGAAAGAATCTATTGATATAACGTCTACATTCCAAAATCTACTTTTTTACACATTATCATAATGTAATACTAAAGAATACACTTCTACTACGTATATTTCTAAATCAAGTAATCAGAGTCAGCCAGATATGTCAAAATCCAGAACAAGAAACTGATGCCTGGAACATTATCATTATATCGTCAGTTTTTAGTTATCATATCATCATTATTATTAGTTTTTAGTCAACTCAACTCTTGTTATTCTCTCATTTTTGCATTCGTTCATTTTCAATCACTGAATCAAAAACCCAATAAACATCATCATCATCGTCATAATATTATAATTAATATAATATAGTAATCATGCTATTTATTTATTTATATTCTTACTCCTGTTTTATAAGCTATTTATTATTCTTGTGTTATTTTATCGCTCTGAAGATAATCGTAGTAGTATTTTATTAGTATGATATTATAGAGTGTATTTAATATCATTTTTGTATTAGTTTTTACAACAGTATAGTATAGTGGTTAGTATTAGTACATACTTTTACACACAGTACGGTATTCGTATTCATTTTAGTTTAATTATTAACATTATTATTATTATTCATGAGTTTTTAAACACTTTTGTTTGTGTTGCATTTAAGTATCTGCGTGTTTTAGTTAGTATTTTTATGTATAATTTTAGCCTTAATTTAATATTAATTAGTCTGTAGATTAAGTAGTTTATTAACATTATTATTGTTTATTTATTACTTATGTTATACACATACTATGGTAGACACAACGATGATACACGTGTTTACACACATAATTATTATAAATAATCACTCAGTTACCATTTAAATCATTATTTTTGCAAACCAGAAATCACACACGTAAGTTATACACTCAATTTGCAATTTTGCACCGTTCCTAGTCTAAACACACACCATGAATGATCATTCATTTTTTCTACGTCAAAATTAATTACAATTAATTTTGTAACTGAACCAATAAATACTACTGTACTACGTACGTGACGAGTTTTTGCAGCCGGTTTTAACTGGATTGTAATTTTATGGTAGTTAATTGTTATTGTATGGATTATTATTGGTACGACGATTATTACAGCGTACATGAGAGTACACATTTTTTACACACGCCATAAAGAGCACAAACATCCTTTGTATTAGTATTTACGCGTGTATTGTATAATAGTACCAACCATCTTATAATTATTTTTTTACAATTAACTAATACTACATATTACATACGTCAAATATAATTATGTTGTTAATTAAATCAACCATACACCACAACGGACACAACATACGTACAACATTTTCATGAACAGTTCACATTCGTGTGTTTGTGTTTGTAGTATGTTTTTCCTTTTCAAAAAAAATAAATCCATTTATATTTTAGTAATATTGTGTTAACGATTTTTTCCTTGTTTAATTTTACAAGTTATAATATTGTATATTAAGTAGGCTAGTAGAAGTACAGAGAGCAGAAATCATCTCTCTCTTTCTTTTTTCTCTCTCTGTCTCTCATTTTATAATCGTCGACTTGAACATGATTATTGAATAATTGACAACAACAACAACAACAACAACATCAACAACAACAATTAACTGCAACTTTAATTTAATGTTTAAATTATTTCAGAATGTAAGACGTCTGTGGTGTAGTATGTTTGATTGATTGCATTTTATTTACTAGCATTTACATTATTTCTAAGTAAATACACGTTTTTTAACTCATAGTTTTCCCAACACGACGGCACTTTTGTTGTAAACATCCATTTTTATCCAACTATAATTAATTTTACATTATTATGCTTATTTTTATCATTTACAACTTTATAACTAGTATTATTAGTAGTACATATTTATAATATAGTACATACTAGGTACAGGTTATGTAATAATCATATTGTAATAATATACTGTGTTAGTTTCATTAATTGAGTTTTTCATTTATTAAGCAGAGAAAATATCCAAGGTTTCTTAATAAATGTCATGTATGTAGTTATCGCGGTTTTGTTGTTAGTACGTGGACCAAAAATTAAATTGGAGTTTTCTCTTTAAAAAATTTAAAAAGTAATACTTTTTAATGGTTTATGGCAGTATATTTATATATCATATATGCATACATGTGTTTATATTCTACATATGCAGTATATCATATACATTACAGTAGTATGGAAAGTAAAAGTATTCGAGTTAAGTATGATATTATTGTTAACATTATATTTATTATTGTTATTTGATGCGCTATTTCGTAACAATAACATTTAAAAAAGGATTCTCATTCTACCAGTGCGCTTGAAATCAGTGTTCTTTTGAAAAAAATTAACTGTGCGAATTACATATAATTTTTTTGCAAAAAGAAGGAAAAACAATTTTCCTGTCAAGCAAAGGTATTTTTAAACAACAATGAATAATACTTTACTATTACTTATAATGATAAATTTGAAAAAATGCCTCTTTAAACTGCAAAACCCGTTTATTTTGACATCCTTAACTTTACTTTGAATAATAAGGAAAACAGGGCCCTGAAAATACATAAAATTCGCACAAGTGTCAAAATGAATGAAAAATATAATATACCTACAGTTTTACACTACACGGGAAGAATATTATCTTTTCCTTGTATTTACACTTAACACACTTTCTAGTGACTATTTTTAAAGACTAGTACATAGTAAGGAATGTTACATTACAAAGGAAATGTAATAATACCTTAAGATTATTCGAGAATGTCTTGTTAGTTGTTTTTACATGGAATATACATCCTTAAGTACGATGATGGTTAATTGTAGTATAATATTGGCCTACTAATTGGTACTTGTCTTCCTAAATACTTGTTCTAGCGTAATTTTATTTCAACACAGGTTTTTCATGATTAGTTTTGAATTCCACTACGAATCAGACTACGTTATACTCTACTGTGATTTTTCTCTTTTTGACTAACACTTTAATTTTAACAGTCATTATTTTGTAGGCATGTTATTGTTACCATATTTATTACAGTAATTTTTAGTATTTACAGTATCGGGAATCGTGTGTACAGACTGTGTGTAGTACATACCTATATATACCAGATATTATGCATGTCATGTAATATACTACACTAGAACTATATACACAGACTACCTTTTTTAATATATTGGTTACTTTTATTTCTAACTGTATCATTATGTATGGTATTTCATTGTTAGTACCTTTTATCTTTGTATTATTTTACTGGTATATCTTCACAGTTTAATTAATTAATTGTTTTAATTATTGTTGTAGACGATTCTTTACCATTAGTTATTACTCACTTGAAAAGCGTACATATGTGGTGATGCACAATCTCTATCGATGACAAAAGCATTGCATTTTGCGACCCATCAAAAATAATGAGTTAAAATCATAAAACTTTTAATATAATACATAGTTTGCAGATTAATATTCCGAAGAAGTAGATTTTCGCAAATATTTTATTTTAAAAACTATAATACCTATGCATGTAAACTCATTCAATTCATAAACACACTTGCAGGTACCTACTTTATTTTCAGTTGGTAAGTATGTGTGTGTAAAAAATGAATATTATGAAAATTTTAACTGTGGACACTTTTATTGTATTGCATTTATGGCAAGCGATTCTGAATACAAATTTACTTCGGCCAGCCGACATCATAATAATGACAGTATTTTTCAAAGAGACTCAAAGAAGACTTTTTAACTACCAAAAGTTATAATTTGTATGATTATTTATTACCATTAGAAATTGTAGAGGATCATTTGAAAATATTAAGGTTTTAGTATTTGTATACTTTTAGAGAAGTAGGTTCCCTATGAAATAAAATTCATGAGTGTAAAAATCTTTTTATCATCAAATTTTATAACAGATAGAATAGACAACAAAAATGGTGAAAAGTCAATAATATCCTTGTGATTAATACTGTTGGATTATTTCCATATTGAATGGACTAATCTCACACACTACTTCTTACTGCAATATATTTGTAACACATTCTGACCCCGCTATTTGGTATTAGTTAATAATGAATGTAAAATCATAGTTCAAACGAAAGCTCAAAAATTCCTTTAGAAACAAAAATATAAACCTGTACAATATGAAGTAGCACCATAGCAAGTGAATGGACCAAAAATCCATGGACTTGTTATGATGGCACTCTAAACTAGATTGGCGTGTTAAAACTCTAAAAATATTTTATACGCGTAGTTTCATTCATATTCACATTATTTTAATAACAAGGATTATCGCCAAACGCAATTCCTTTGTTTTGCTTGTTATTATTGTACTTGATTTGATTGAGAAACTATGAACTAATTAGACTAAAGCTGAGATAGGCCGCTGTGTTTTAGTTACAGTGTAAGTAATTCATATACATCCTCCTGGCTCACAATATTTTTGCTGATTCCGACCAACCAGACTGAAATTCGAAGAAACATTGTATACAATATCATTCACTTAGCGTTTTCACACACTGTTCATAGTTTTTTAACATTAATATGTGTTGTTGCTGATGATAAAGGTCAACGTGCCCGCACGTGTATATATATAGTGTTTTTACATATATACGTACATATATCGACAGCAAGCACTCACACACACCTTTAAGTACATATAAGGGAATGTTTCATCATTTATTCAGATTCACCAGCAGCAGAAGCTCTAATACTACAACCTCCATCATACTACACTCTAATATCCTTTTTAAAGCATACCTAACCTAAGTATAACGAATTCTTCGTCTAACTCCCTTTGGATAATTATTAGCATTCTAATTTACTGCATATAGGCAATTATTTATTGCGAGACAACACAGACATCCTTCCTATACATCTGAGTCTCTGTACCTATAGCTATAATTAATATTTACACAGTTCCTCCTATTTTTATACGCAGCAGATGCAAACTCTAGTCTAAATTAATTACTACTATTGTCTCTCACCTCATCCCTCCTTTTTCTACTAGCTCTGCAGCTATTTTTAATGAGTTTAACATTACATTAGTTCTTCAGCTCTTACATATTCTTCTATATATAGTCAAATGTTGGGAGCAGATGCTGGCAATTACATCGTAATGCCTTTTGTGTCTACAAGAATCTTATTAACACTCAACACACTGTGAGACTCTCCCTTTAAAAACTCTTATGTACACCGTACATTTCCACATGTACAATTGTTAAAACAATAAATACATTTTTACAAGCAATCAATAATAAAATCCAATAGTACATACACACAAAATTTCCTACAAGAAAAAATGCGTTGTGTAGATAAAATTTGGGAATGGAATGGAATGAGTCGCAATTGCAATGTTATTGTCATGCAAAGGAGATTAGGCTTATACATTAATATATATACAGTATATCACCAGGTTGTCATTAATTTGATTAAGTATCTATCGAAGCACACTAGTATTTATGTAGTTAGTAATTGTATGAGTAGAATCTATTGACTTTGTAAGTAATTAAGTAGTTGCAGTAGTTGTAGCTACGAGTAATAGCACAATAATATATAAGTACTGTACTCAAAGTACATAGTAATAATGTAACCTGTGTACTTAATTAATTACGGCTATAATGTTGGGTCTGTATTTTCCTAATTATGTACACAGGCTTATTATTTCACACATTAAATACATAGTAGAGAATAGGATTTCCACTACTTTGTCTACGCTCTTTTGACTACACTCTCTCTAGATGGATTATACTTTGACTACGCCTATACACTAAATACACTAGATAGAACAGTACACATAAGGTTTATATACATAATATACAGTTTTTATTATGAATATTGTTGGTATTTGTATTATGCTGTGTATAGGAGCGATTCATCGTAATTTCAAAGGTGGAATTGTTTGGTAGTAGTAGTATATATTTGCATTTTGCATGTCATTCTGTAGGTAGAGTCAAATTATATTGACTTTTGCTATATTCTTACAGTGTGATTAGTTAGTACGGTACAAGTCATAACTTTATAATTGGTTTCGGTTGGTTTGGTTTGGTTTGGTTGGTTAGTTGAGTAATTATTTGTTCGGAAATTGTCTCTTGTCTGTCCATTATTAGTAGGTAATGTTTATTTTACTAGAAATGGTAATAGTAGTTAGTATTGCATTTGTTTTTGTTGTAGATTAGTAGTAGGTGAGTTATAGATTGAGTAGGCAGTAAGGTAATAGAGGTATGTGTACAAGAGTGACTTTAGAATAATATGTATAGGTTTACTATGTGTACTTGTGTTACAGACAGACACGAGGAATATTTAATGTTTATATAGTTGATAGAAGAAGAATTGTTTTTGAAATATTGTAGTACATAGTACTTGTAGTGTACACGTATTATTTAATTAGTGAATTTTTTGCTGCTGCTGATGCTATGCTGCTGGTTGGTATGGTGGGGTTTTGATCTGACTGACTGAGTTAGTTAGTAAATGCTGATAGAGAATGCAGTTAGTTCATTCACTTTTTCCTAATACAGATTATAATAAATTCTTATTATTACTTTATACTTAACAAGGCCAATTATTGTTTTACGACGACAATGCACCCGAACATGCACCACGGCGAGATAGAGATACAGAGAGACAGTATTTTTTAAAGATACAGAATACAGACAAAGATTCTATACAGTACAGTGCAGAGCTAAGAATTATAATTGGGATCGGATGATGGGATTTTCTTTCCAGTTTTGTTTTTGGCTCTGACTGACTTTGTTCGAGTGGTTCTTTTTATGGTTGTTAAAAGGTCTAAGTATATTATTCATACTAAATACAATGGAATGAAATGTTCCATGTACATTTGTACATTATAGTACACTTCTCTTTTTCGCCACTATACAATACACTCCTGAATTTATTATTACGTACATACCTACTACTAAAAGGTAAATTACTATTGTAAGTATATTATTATGAGGTATATTTTAGTAATCGTGGTAGTAATGACGTGGGATTTTGAAGAGTTTGTATGTTTAAGCACTTCGGTTTGTATGTATATGTATATATAGTATTGTAGCAAAGTACGTGTAGTATTTTATACAGAGAGGTCTCATATACAACATTTTTGTATATTTATACATACACTATGTATATATCCTTATCATTACAAATATTATTATTATTATTACTGGCAAATAAGGCTTGAGTTTTGATTTCTTTCTTGTTTGCCTCTCCTTGTCGTCATTACGAGTTAGTAGATTATTGATTTTTTCCATACAGGTAGGAAATAGACGCGTTCTTTGAGTGTACAATATGTAGATTGCTTTGGAATTGCTTATAGAGTTAATTGGCATCGGTCGCTCGGCTAAAGTTCCCGTGGTACAAGAAGAAGAAGAAGAGAAAGCTGCTAAGCTACTTACTTATTTAACAGACACGAGCAGAGTCGTACTTTAAGTAAAGGATTGTGAGACATTTCCATGTCTTTCGTTAATAGCACAGAAGGGTCTCGTTTTGATAGAATTGCTAATTATACGCTACAGACTTAAATAGAAGTGAGTACAGTAGTACTAGTACAGCACAGTGGTTTGTAAAGACATAGAGAGATAGACACAGTGTAGAAGAAGTAGAGGTGGTGTACATAGTCATTCCATATAGAAGGGTCGTGTCGTTTTGTTCTTCAATTTCAAAGAAATAGTTTAGTAGTACTAGTAGAAGTAGTAAGTATAGAGATTGTATGTAGCAGAATTAGGTTTTAACTTGTAGTTGCAGATTGGTTTGTAGTAGGATAGTCGTGTGAGAAGAGATGCGATGCAATTGATTAGTAGTTTTTTGTTATTAGAAGAGTGACTTTAGGAAACCGGCTGGGCCCTACACACATCAGCAAAAAGAACATTCAATTTCTGGCAAACCACACAAATACACACTAGCAATGCTATAACAGTTTTTTTTAAACTTTTGTTAGTACTATTTTAATATACAATAGGTAAGCGCTACAAAATATTATATAGGCTTCAGTCTTACCTGGTCACTGGACGATTTCTGTTTTTCTATTCGAAGAGCTCTGTAATTAAAATATTTAATAAATTTAGGTTTGTTGGTAATCTACATAGGGGAATGTGTAATTGACTGATCTACTATTAACATTCTATCTATTTCGTTGAATTGAACATTATTTCTCTCATGGCCAAATTATAAAACATTTTACAAACTTTGTACAATACAGAAATAAATATATTTCAATATGAAAGCTTAAAATATTTAACACTATCTGTAGTGTGAAAGGGAAAGAATTTTAAGTGTGTTTTGAATACAAAATACTATGAATTGCATAATTTTTTAATTGTCAATTAAAACTTGGAAATGCAATTCAGATGAAAGAAAGTGAATGGAAGAGACGTGAATAAGAAATAATGAGAGTGTTAACAAATGCAAATTGGCATTGTCTTACTCTTGTAATTGATGAATAGTTTTGTCTTTGGTATTTTGTTCTTCTTGACTCATTTGCATAAGTTGAAGGAGTCTCTCCATTTCGCCTTGTATTCTGTGTGCCTCTGCCTTGGCGTTGTCCATTTCCTTACGACTGCCTTCCAATTCCTTTTGGAGATTCTGGATAGCTTGAGGATTTCCAGCTCCTGCTGCTGCCGCTTGTGCTGCTTTGCCCGCTTGCTGCTGATGTTGCTGTTGCATTTGATGCATTTGTTGCTTTTGAATTTGTAACTCACTGATGAGAGCGTCAATCTCTTGCGATTGAGATTTAACAGTTTGGTCTAATTCGATGAGTTTTTGTTGCTTTTCATTAATGTGTCGGTGATTGGCTTCCAATTTTGTGCGACTTTCCTCTAACTGTCGTTTCTGCTCGTCTATTTGTTTCTTGAGTCTTTCTACTTCAACGGAGCTATTCGATGACTGGTTTTGAGAGCTTTGAGTTACGGCATGCAGCTTTTGTTGTAATTGAGAAATATCCATCTAGGAGAATCATAAGGGAGTAAATACATCGAAAATATTATATATGAATACATTATAGAATGAAAGGGAATTTTCCCCTGTAGTAATAGCAAATAGGTTTCGGGAAACTTTAAATCAATTATGGAGAAGTTACTGGAAAACCATAAAAGCAATTATGTACCTGTCTCTTTTCCAATTCCTCCACGAGTGACTCCAACTGACTTTGTAACCGATTTCGATCATTTTCAGCTACCTTTTTGATTTTCTCCATTTCAGCTCCAAACACTTTCTCCTTTTCACATTTTTCTTTGAACTTTGCTTCAATGTCAAGGAACCTCTTTCTCTCGTCTTGCAAAAGTTTCTTAACTTTTCCGAATTCATTATCATATTCTCCTAACTTGGATCTTAATAGCTGGAGTTCCTTATCCTTATCATCCCCTTGAACCCGGGAATTGAGCTCCCGTTGAAATTGAACCAAGAGTTCCTGAGACTTCTCCAGCTGTGTCACCAACTCATCTCTTTCTTTCGTCAGTTGCATCATTTCGTGTTCCATTTTGCTCATTTGTTTTTCATATTTATCTTGCTGTGCTTTGTACCTTTCTACCTTTTCTTGTATTTTGTGTTGTTCTTTTGCTTTGTGTTGTAATTCTGCATTTTGATTCTCCAGCACTTGTTTCATTTTACCCATATCGTTTAATTTTTCTTCTAATACTTGTCTCAATTTCAAATTTTCGGCTTGCTTCTCCTGGATCTCTGCTGCGAATTTCTCCATATCTACGTTAGACTTACTTTGAGAGGCAATTTGTTGTTGTAATTTTGTAACTTCATTCGTCTTAGCTGTTAATTCCCCTTTAAGGAGTTCTATTTCCTTAACTCTGGCATTTACTTCTGTGGTTATTTTCTTAAGACTATTTTGCTCCTTTTCTAAATGCTGTTTTATTGCTTGGTTGTCTGCTACGAGTTTTTCAAAGTCTTCGTTGTGTTTTCTCTCCACACCCGACAATACTTCGGATTTCTCCTTTGTGATTTTCATATTTTCATTTTTCACCTCCGCCAGTTCGGATCGAAGCTTTGTAACATCTCTTGTTCTTTCTTCCAGTTGAGTCTTCACCGTATTGTACTCTCTTGTCTTTTCTTCGACATTGTTCTTCACAGACTGCAATTCCCGATTGATTCTTTCTTTTTCCGGATCAAATTTATATCCCGAGATTTCTTCTTTAAGTTTCTTTATTTCTGCTTCTAAGCTCCGTTTTAATTCGGATGCTGAGTCAAGTTCTCTATTTTGTCTGTCCAGTTTCTCTTTTAGCCTTGATATCTCTACGGATGATTTGTCAACGTCCTCTTTGCTCTTATCTAACTGTAACATGTATTTATCTATTTGCTGAAGCAATTTTCTATTTTCTTCTGCATAGTTGGATTTCGCTTCTTCAGGAGTTCGCTCACTGGATTCTAATTTGTCGATTTTCTGACGCAGACTTTCTTCCAGTTCTTGAAGCTTCACTATTTTCAACAAGTTTCGATCGTTCTCTTTTTCTATTAATAGTTTCTCTTTTTCTAAATCTTCTATATTCGTTTTTAATTTGTTCATTTCGGATTGAAGACGGGTGTTTTGTAATGAAGTTGTGTCCATTTCCTGACGAAGGCGACTTAAATCTTCTACGCAAAAACAAAACCATGCCTTTAAACACAACACATAACCAAATATCATATAAAATGAAAATCGCTTAATCATCCTAATCGCTCATTCAAACCTCCAGACGATTTCAATTTAACTAATCAAAACATATCAAAAATTAACAAATATATAGATGCTTTAGGATTTTGAAAAGTTCAACTTCAGAAGTCTCTATTTAAGTTGTCTGTAATAGTTCAATGAATTTCATAGCACTGTAAAAAATACTATTCCATAAAATTTTCAACTTTTGCATTAGGTTTTAACTGGAGAAGATCTGGTTATAATAGGTACTTAATTCTTGCCATTGTTGATGCGGAACGTCATATTCATAGCATTTGTCATTGGAATTATTGATTTTTGGTTGAATGGTGAGGGTCTTGGGGGGTCGAATGAATTAATATAATTTATTGAATCGTTTTTGAGTATTTTGACATGAGGGTGATAGCGATAGGAGTAATGAGAAGAGCGGAAATTGGAGCATTAGGTGTAGGTAGAAGGTAATGACAGAAAGCTAGGACTGGTTGAGTGCTTTGCTTTCACTCTATTATTAGTTGTAAAAGCCTCTCTGCAACTCTGCCACTCAAAGCTTCAGAAGTAGCAGTCGTTTGAGAGTAAATTGATAAAATTAACTAGCATCCGGTTCATATTCTACTGGTGAAGTGAAAACAGACAGGAGAAGACCGTCCCTGCCTGACACAACGCTGGTGGCGGCACTCTTTTAGGCAGTTCTGTGTCTATATGCAGTCTATAATATACAGTTTTGGCACACTCTGCATGCCTACTGTCTAGTTTGCACTATTTGTGTATTCAACCAGCATCACGACGGAAAAACGTGGACGAAATACAAATGTTTTACATTAGTGAAGAAAGGAAAGCAAAATGCTGTGATGTTATGTTATGTGATATGAAAACGATCAAGACCGACAACATAACATAACGCAGCATGGGAGCAAAAATATACGTCTATATACAAAATACACTCGGATAAAAAGAAAAAGAGGTAAAAGGCAAAACTATGTAATTTCTACCCTATAGCTATGTGCTGGTGGAAAAAACTCAGTTCCTTTTCCACAAATTCCATCATACTTTCTCCCGTTTCTCCCGTTTATTTCTCTTAACATTTTTACACAAGGCTTATAGTTTTTTTTTCTTTTTTGAATACATTTCTGCACTTTTTAAATCTTTTTATGTTTTAGCTTGAAAATACTTTAGGAACAGGAAAATTATTGATGTTTATTTTTGCATTTATAAAAAATATGGGGAAAATGTTTCCGATTTGGTGAAAGTTTTTCCACCAGTATATATGTACTTGAGAGAATGTAATAAAGGACGGAAAAAGGAAGGAAGAAAAGTTGTTGTACTACTTATAAACTGAAAGTATTTGCCAAAAATCGATAGGTTTTCTGTTGCGTGTGTCCTGTGAAACAGTATTTCATACTAGTCTACAAAAGCTAACAAGTTTAGCAAAGAAACAGAAAGATGAGAGAAGATGCATAACTTTGAAATGTATTTGGTCATAAATACATGTAAACTTGTGTTCTACACTACCAGCAAAGCCAGAGATATATGTCTCGCATTCATTTCTTGGTTCTACATATAGTAGAGCAAGTTTTGAGTTTAATTTGCAAGTGTGCAAATTGTAAGAATAGTTGTTTAGTCTATAATGCGTATAGTACAGGACTTACAGGAGATAGTGTTGCTACTGCATGACAAGATAAGCAGTTATTTGTATATTTTAGCAGGGGATGGGAATTCGAAGCAGCTCATTCAGCAGTAGTCTATAGAGAAAGGAATAGGTTGGAACTAACTAACGGGGATTTAAGAATTTTAAGTGATGGAGAGAAAAAGAGTCGGAGGAAAGTGGCTGGAGAAGAAGCTGGAGAATGTAAGACGGAAAGAAGACATGGAGATGGAAGTAAGAGAGAAAGAAGCTGAAGTGAAACCACAAGAGGGAAACTCACCAGAATGTTTCTCTTGGGACGCATGGGCTCGTCCGTATTGTGTGTGTAGCCTATCTAATTCCACTTGTAGTTTTGTGACTTCCTCAGTAGCTTTTTCCTTTGCATCCTTTTCTTTCCTTAACTCGAAAATAAGTTTATCCAATTTCTCGCGTCCGATTTCCACTTCAACTTTATACCTTTCATTATCATCTTTATATTTATCTTCGACCTCTTTCAGTCTCGATAGTTGTAGACAATTTCGATCATAAATGTCTTGCAGTTTGGTATTTTCATCCCGTAATTTATTTATTATTATATTAGATTTGTCAATTTCATTCAGATTCGATTCTAATTTGGAATTAACTCTGTAGAGTTCTGATTGACAACGTTCATACTTTTCAAGGACACGGTCTAATTCTAACTTCAAACAATCTCTTTCTTCCAAAAGTTTTCCTGAGCTTAATTGACTCTTGTCTAATTTATCTCGAATAATCTCTATTTCTGTTACAATGGATTCTTTTTCCGATATTAATTTTTGATTGGTAATGTGGACTTTCTCCAATCTCTCTTGTAAAAGTTCCAGCTCACTTTGCAAAGATTCTTTGTCTCGCATTGCTTTACTGTGCTGAGATTGGAGCAAATCTATTCTCTCTTGCACTCGATCATTCTCACTCGAAATATTTTCTTTCTCCTTCTGAAGACGTTGTAATTGCATTATGTTCTTGTCAGATTTGTCCCGCGTTCGATCCAATTCCATCTGCAATTGTTCCTTCTCCTTCTGCAAACGAGTGGATTGACCCAGAGCTTTGTCCAGCTGCACCTGGATGTTCTCATAGTCATACAGCAATTTCTCACGCTCATTCTGCAACTGCAATCATATTCAAAACATACAACAATTTTATTATCATAATAATAATCATACTTTTTTCCACAGCAAATCTACAATGATCTTAAAATAAAATAATTTCATGAAAACAAAATCTTGTTGGGGGTCCAAAAGTATAGAAATTGTGTAAACACTTTTGCGTAATAATTGAGTTTAATGCCTTTTCGTCCTCGTTTTGAAATAAAAAAAGAGTTAAGGGACATTTACAGGAACTCAACGACTGTAAAAGTTCTATCTGCCACTTATACTCTCTGTGGCTACGCGATAAGAAAGTTTTAAACCAAAGTTTCAACTTTATACAGCAAATGTTCCATGATGAATAAGTTTTACGGGGAATTAACGGAGTAACCACAGGACTGATAATAATCAGTTTTAAAGTTTCTGCGTAGGAATAGATGGCAAATATTAGCATATCATATTATGCATGTAGCATAGGTTGCTGTACAAGAGTATACTTTGTTAGTTTTCATCATTTATTTTAGTATCGTTATAAAATGAACTGAGACTGTTCATTTTGCTCATTCACATGGATCAAAATGCACAGCCGTTTCACAGCAAAACAGACATATGTTAAACAAATAAAGCGGACTTTGTAGTGGAGGTACTAGGAACGAACGAGCATTAGAATATAAAACTGAAGCCTTCAGACAGCCAAGAAGAGGAGAAGGCGAGGTACTTGACTTTAAAGAGCTTATAAAGCTCCCCCTAAGAAAATAGTAAAATGTTTTATGCTGCATTGATTTCCTCGCTATTGCATTCCATGATACTAAAAAATATTCTCAGAATGCGCAAGTTTTGTCGCATAAAATCTACGCTCTCTGTTCTTGTTCTATGTCTGTGACGACTAAAGTGTAAGAGAATACTGTGTAGTATGTGGGGTAAGAATTGGAAATAATATTATTAGGGTTCACCGTGTAGTACAACTGTAAAAAGTAAAAACAAGTCGTGATTGTATGTGAGTGTGTGTGTGAATGTGAATGCCTGAGTATGCAGACGAGTCTGAGGAAGCAAAGAGAACGAGGAGGAGATTTAGGGTAGTGCGGAACAAGAAATAATAATTTCTAATACCCTTCTGGCTTCCTGGACACTTTTATCAAGTTTTTCTTGTACTCGGTCTAATTCCCCTTGAGCCTTGTCAAAGGCCTGTTGTGTTTTGTCAATTTGAAGTTGAGTTTTGCCGAGAGTGGCTTGACTTCTTTCTAACTCTTCCTTCAGCTTTTCCAGTTCCATCGACGCCTTGTCTTTTTCTGAATGAATCCGTTGCAGTACAGCTTGACTTCGCTCATACTCATCTTTAATATTATCCTTTTCGCTTTGAGCGTTTTCCAGCTTAGCTTTCAATCTGTAAATCTCTCCCTGAGATTTCTCAATCTTTTCTTGCATCTGCTCTAGTTCTGTACGGGCACGCTCATAGTCCGATTGATTCATTCGCAATTCCGCTTGAGCCCGTCGTAAATCTGCTGTTACCCGGTCATACTTTTCTTGAAGGCGATCCAACTCTTGACTATTGTTGAATGTATTGCGGCCGAATGTTGTTTGACTTCTTTCCAAGTCGGATCTCAATCTTTCGCTCTCAGACTACTCTCCGCAACAATTTGAATACAGTCGCGTCATATTTCATACATAATATTGTCCACGAGGAGTTATTAGTATAATATCACAGTTGGAGGGTGACACATATTCCCAAGCGTTTGCACATTTTGTCAAATTGTATTCAGCAAGTGGTAAGTGTAGTTCACAACCGTGGTGTGAGACATTGTTGACGTACGTACGACGAAGATGTTAATGACAACATGTTAGGGAAAAACAAACAAGAAACACCAAGCATTAGAATTAAACGCTTCACGTACCTTTCTGCAATTTTTCTTTGTCAAAATGTCTGAGTGATAAGAAATCTACAATTTAAAACTACACTACACATTTCTACTTCTACATGTTAACTACTACAACACTACAAAGGTATAACTGCAATTACTCTCACAGTAAAGGGTTAGTGTACTCTACAACAGTGAACAATACTGTTAAGTTGATTTATACCACAACACTACAATTAAACATTCAAAAGAGCAAAAAATAAAAAAATGTAATCTTTGAGTATAACAAATTTTCGTTGATATCTCAGAAACATACACAGAGAAAGGTATGATTTATAAATACCTAACATAGAAATCACGCATTCAATCAATGCACTACATTTTTACATTTGCATTTCCTTAATAAAAAATTATTTCCATTGTGAAAGCTCTAGATTCTATAAAAAACTTCTCTATTTCTACTTTACTTTTTAAGGGGGCTAATTAATTATATATAAAGAATTACATATTTATGTAGCATTCTCAAAATGCAAGTGATTTACTTTACTACAGTGTGCTATTAATACTTACTAAATCAACGGGAGATTTGATTTGATTTACGGAATATTTACTATACCCTAGAAAGAGGTATAGAATATTATCCATGGTAGGTAATAATTTTATTTGTTCAAGTTCCTTCTGAGATATTAACTTTCAAGTGAGAAAGTAGCCGTTTAAGGTTAGTATAGAGAGTAACACATGAATTAACATCTATTCATGCTAGCATTACATTGGTTTAAAGAAAATTACCTTTTCTTGTAAACGTACCTTCAAGCGTTCATTCTCTAGCTCTAGTTTTGTAACTCGTTGTCTATGAGCTTCCCATTCGGTACTAGTTTTACCAACTTCGGATTGCAATTTTTCCAACTCTGCTTTACACTTCCCTAATTCTGATTGAGACTGTTCCAGTTTGGTTTCTACTCTTTCCTAAAATAGTAATAAATATCACAATTAACAATAACATAACGAATAATTGTACCTTTAACCTGTACGATTCATTGAATACAAAAAGTTAGAAATTGTACAAAAATAATACAAAGTTGTGAGCTAGATAAAAAATATTTTATACTTTTTCAGCCATGGCTCTGTCAAGTCTAACTTGTAATTTTTCAACGTCCGATTCTAAAGAGTGAGCTCTGAGTTTGGACTCGGCAACGTCTCTTTCGTGCAAATCACGTTCTTCGTGTTTCTCTTGCTCTGCACGATCTCTCTGATCTCTTAATTGGCTTATTTGCTTATCTTTGTCTAGAATGGCTTCTTCGAGACTGGATAGGCCACCGGAAGTATCTAAGAAAGAATATTGGGGATGATGGTGCATCATCATTGAGCCACCAGGTGCCATTCCCATACCAGGCTGTGGCTGCTGAACCACTACAGCAGCAGCCGTTGTAGCTTGCTGATATTGAGCCAATCTGCATATTGGCAAATCAAACAAATAATTTATCGCCCTTGTTCATTTTTCTTAATAAAAATACTTTTTTTAATTAATTAAGTATTAGATTATGTTTCGAAAAAAAACAGTGTTTTTAATTATACCTAGCTCTGGCCATATCTACTTGATTATCTTTTTCTTTTAACAAATCTTCAAGATTTTCAATCTTTCTTTGGAGCACATTAATTTTTCTGTCTTTAATCTCCATTTGGTCACGGATTTCATTGAATTCATTGGCAAATCGATTTCTTTCTTGAGCTGCTTGCAAAGCTGCATTTGTTTTCTTTTCGATTATTCGATTCTTTTCTTCTATTCTTGTCCGTAACTCATCCACCTAGAGAAAACAAAGCAAAAGCTAAAATACTGTACCAATAAATTTTGCCTTGTAGTCAAGCATAATTAAACTATAACTATATTCTGGTAAACTATAAATATATGTAATTAATGAATAAGTAGGATCATTCTTTACACACTTGATTATTAGTATTGGCATTTATAACTATTTCACATTAAGTATATTATAGAAAAAGCAAAGTACGTGCACGCTATTACCGATATTAGTAACTGCTAGTGAATTGGTATACAAAATAATTATAAAACACATGTAATTTTTATAGAAAAGAGTTGTAATAAATTATTCGGTTAAATTGATTTTTGCTCTAGGTATATTTTTCACTCTCTCACCCACATGAAGTATCAAATGTGCTGCTGCAAGTACAACAAAAGTTAAAGTGCTTTGCTGTATAGCTTTCTCTTGTTAATATTGAGTAAACATGTACATAAACAACTACGAACGATTATCACATCATCACTGCTACTAAAAGTACATACTACAACATACAAAAGAAAAGTTTTGCAGAAATTAATTGCACAAATGGTCGTAGGTTGGACATCTGTCATGAATCATTATTGCAGATGATGTATATATTAATAACATACATCATAGCGAATTCAGTGTAAATATTAAGAAGCACAATACATAATAATATCAAGTACTAAGTGCTATATCCGCATAGCATTTCCAGCTAAGTGACGTTAGTAAGGAAATTTGTTAAAGAAACTGGCATCGCAAAGGCAAAAAAGTTGAGAGAACGTGACTCTGATGCAGAAATTAAGATCGTGTTGCTGTATAAACTCACACTCACATCAGCCTGCAGCATATTGTAATGCTCTTCTTTAGCGCAAAGCGACTCTTTGAGAACGGCAATATGTCTTTGATAATCTTGCTGCTGCTCTTCAAGTGTCTTCATCTTGGCTGTCATCGACATTATTTCTTGGTCTCGTTTTTGCACTTCCATTCTTAACTCGTCGATCTATATGGTCATTAAACACACATTAAAACACTAATCAAGCTCGTAAATACAATTATTAAGTACATTTTCATCATGATTCTGTAGGAAAACTACCTTGTTAAACAAATATTTCAATTAATTCAAGGAAAAAAACTTTCAAGGAAATAAACAAGGTAATAACTGTCAATTAAAAGTTCTGTTTGCAAATTGATAGAAAATTGTATAGGAAAGTAATAAAGCAACTATAAAGACATCTGAACTATCTACACACGAAAGAAAAAGCTTTTACTTGTTTTTGAGCCAGAAGCTGCATTTGTTGTAACATTGCCCGTTCTTCCTCTTTACCTGTTGCAGAAACGAACATTGTACAATGGTACATGTAAAGACAAAGAGAATATTTGCAGAATTAAATCTACTTTTACGATAAGTGTATATGTCGTGGTTTTCTACACATACATACACTCATGTAGTACAAAGTACATGTATCTTTGGCTACAAAGCATTTAGAATTTAATTATTCACGAGTTTCCGTGTGTATTCGCCGTTGGCTACATACCGATGCCTTTGGTTTGCAACATCTCCAGCAACTTCTTAATAGATTCATCTCGGGCAATGAGTGTTTGCTTTTGTGATTCCAATCTGAGTTCCAGCTCCTGCAAATCAATACAACAAAGTATACCATCACATCACTACCTACATACATACATACATTCACAGTACACAGAAGAACGTTAGATTACATTACTATTACATTCCCTTCCTTTGCATTACTTAAGTTCTTCCATTACAGTTCTTTTATTTCATTCCTTTCCCTTTTATTCCTCTTGCTGACTGTTGTGTATAGCCCTTTACTTTACTACGTGTGTATAGACACGTGTGGATATTTAGATCTACTACTAAAGATAATATCATGGCCGAACCTTAATAGTTTCTCTGAGAATACGGATTTCCCGAACGAGATGCTCATTTTCTGATATAAGAGCTTCCATTTGTCGCTGCATTTCCATCGAGGCGCCTCCGCGTAGTGTGCGTATTCGCAATTCTTCTTCCAATTGGCGGACGAGAAGAGCTTGTTTCTAAGATATACATCAAAAACATCAAATTCCGTCTTTCTTCACAAAACACTCTTCATTTATTTCAATTGCATTTATGTTCAAAAGAAAGAATTACTTGATTTTCTGAATTAAGTAATTTAAGCTGATCAGAAAGAAGGGAATATCTGGCAGATTCTTCTTTTCTAAGCGCTCTCTCTTTCTTAAGTTCAGGAGACCAAAATGTTTTAATACTGTGCATGCTTGATCCAAGCTTTTGATTAGTTAATTCAAGCTCTTTTTTAAGATTGCCGAGTTCTCTTTGGAATTCAGAGTTTTGTATTTGAAGTTCTCCCAGGTAGGTATTGGGGTCACCGCCTCCAACCATTTGCCCACCTTGTCTCATCGGAACAGGAGCTCCGCCAGAAGAGTGACGTGATCTGTTCAGTATTGACACAGGTTGCTGTTGAGGATTTGGATTGCCGTAGTAGTCATCTTCGACAAAGTAGTTCGGATCTTGACCTACTGATCGATACGGTCAAAGAAGACATTTTCATTTTATATCACATCACAACATCCATCACTTACAAAACACCTTTACGATGGTGTTACACACAAACGCGTATATTTATTACAGCTCCAGTATATTATTTATGGTCTAATACATAATAAAGATCCGTATAGCTAAATATTGGATGACAGTAGTAGAAAGAGTGAGAGATTCGATTTTGAACTCCTAACAACACTAAATCCTATACACTTACAGTTTCCTCGATAATTAAATTACTAAAATGGAGTGAAGTATGTGGGTCATGCTTTGCTTTGCTCTCCAGCTAATACTATGGGTACTAAAATATATTATATGTAACTGTATAGGTAGTGGCGGGTCTGGCACTAAGACTAGTATCTAGGCTATGTGCTTTTTCATTTCATTTTTATTCTATCAATGCATAGAAGGGTGAAAGTATTTGTTGGCATTTGGCAAATAGTAACTAGACGTGTGGTAGCCGTTGCCACAATTTTTTTTCTCGCCGAAAAATCAATACATTCACTACAACAAATACTACTACACACAGAGAGATAATATCCATTGCGTGAGTCAGCTCAACGGGAATGTAATTCATATAGGATTTGGGAAAAATCCCATAAGCTATTTATATTTTCCGACACATTGCTTTGCTTTCGTAACAATAAGCCGATCCCTATATCTGTCAAGTGCAGGTGAAATCAAATGATGCTGTCTTTGTTAATTTTGGTACAGACATCTATACTACGATATTTCCAATATAACATTATTTACATTTTCACACAGTTCAATGAATCGAGTCATTCTCAACGGAAATTCAATCTGTGCACTATAATGACATAATTTCTAAATCGTTTTTGTAAAAGACATAAAACTTCCTGCATTATAAAGAGAAAAAGATTTTTTCAACAAAACTATTCCCTCAAGAATTATTACGAAAATAAACTTTTCAAAGAAACGTTTCTTCCTATGGAAGAAAGTTTTTGTTAACACAACACACAGAACGATTTGTTAAACATTTTATACAATACCATTTCCCAAATCCTATTAGTAAAAAATACCTAAATACTTTATTTAAAAAAATAATTTCCCGTAAGAAATATACAAAAAAGTTTTTTTTAATTCACTACATCATTAGTGAATTCAGAGAAAATACTGGTGGTGAAATCATTTTCCCCATTAAAATACCTACAAAGTACTAAGATGATGATGATGGTTTGTTTATCCGACCTTTCTGGGTATGGTTGAAAAAGGGTTAGTAATAAGGGAACATTTAGATAAACATTAAGGGTAATGAGATGAGATAATGACAGTGGAGGTGAAAGTTAGAGAGAGAGTGGAAAGGGTTAAGCAGTGCAACAAATAAAAGAAATGAAACTCATGATGTAAACAAACCATACCCCTATGAATATGTTGATGTCTTTCAGAAGCAAGACCAAGACCTGCACTTTGAGCCTGCCTGTCAAGAGATCTGTCCCGAATAGGAATGAATTGATTGTCATGAGAAGGTTGTTGTTGCCCACCTCCTCCACCTCCTTCATAGCGATTCAATCTGGACGTCGAGCGGGAGCGGTGTTGTTGTGCCTGCTGTGACGGGTGATGTTGTTGTGGACCGGCGGGTCCTTGAGTCGGTGGACCCGTTGTCCGGTAATCGTCCATCATATTGTAATCGTCCATTGTATTGTAGCGATCCGAATAATAGCCTCTGTCTTGACCACCGTGGCCGTGGTAGTAATCGGAACCTTGTTGATGATGGGTTATTGGAGAGTTCGTCGTCGATCTGCTATTCGACAGCGGTCTAAAACAGTCACACACAACAGCATTGAAATATAAACCGAATTTTCTCAAATCATTTTTGGAACAATTGCAAAAGGAAAATAATTATTTGTCCTACATGGTACACTAAAAGTGCCTAAAGCTATGTATTAGTATATTTTTAGTGAAAATCATCTTGGAACAATAACACGTCCGTTAAAATGTTCTAGGTACTACTATGCTGGCTGACTCACTGAGACTAGGAATTCTACTACATGTACCTATACACTTGCTTTTTAACTATACACACACAAACATTCAATAATCAAATCAAACTGTACTTTGTAAGAAGATATTACATACCTACAGGTGTACACACACAGTCTCATTACAATAGTAACTACATTTTTACGTGTTACAAAATGAGTGGTTCACAAACAAAAAATGTTATTAACAAAGTACAATCAATTTCACGAGATTCCAATTCAAATTAAAGAGTTTAAAACTCAAATTTTATATTGCTAAAAATTGCATAAACACTTGTTTGTAAAAAGTTGGCAGATTAAGAAATCTGCTTAAAAATGTGATATATTTATCATTTTATAAACGTTAAAAATATTGCAGATAAATCAATTTTTTGAATTTCTAATCGTCATCATTTTTAAAAGGAAAATTTTCGTTTGTGAACTTTTTCGGTAACCCATAAAAGAATGCTTTATATAATTACACTATGTACCTACTCCATAAATGTAATTTACTCTATGCTCTATACACATACCTATACACAGTAAATTGAATTAACCTCGCCACACGCACACTATTACGTTAGGACACTTAAGTGTACTAAACTAAAAAAGATGTTCACTATGAAAAAGACTAGCATTGAACCAGGTTAATTTTATTGTGCAATTAGTTATTTAAGTACATGTACATATATTTACCATTCTCGCCTATAAAATGCTTTTCATTGTATAAACAAGGAACTGCAATTGCAACTATCTTTAATAATTAGTAATTAACAACATCCAGTATCATGCGTTAATTAACTTTCGTACGCACTCATAAACTACACACGAAATGCTACGACACACATGAAAACTGAAACTGAGATTGTAGTAGTAGAAGTATTAGTTAGTAAGTAATGGATGCGATGACTTACTTACAGTACATTACAGCTTACCTCACAGTTTCTTGTGTGAATCTATAGGATTTCATTACCAAGTTGAGTTAAGTATCATGTAAGCCAGGTTAATTTTACCACTACAAAAAGCATTCATGGTTAGTTTTAACCTGACAATTCGTATTCATCATTATTTTTTCCTTTTATTACACTAAGCTCTAGCATTTGTTCTTTCTCAGTGTAATTCTTGTTTTGTTGTCTCTTAATGTCTTAATTGTCTTTTGCAGAAGAAAATATTACAGCAAGTAAAATTTTCTTTTTTTACCACAATGATTCTAATTCAACAGATACAAAGATTTTTTGATGGGAGAAAAGTAAAATATTTTTTATGCTACTCAGCCTTAAGTAAAGAAACTAATTTTATATGAGATTTGATACAAATCACGAAATCTACGACAAAGAGGATGAAAATGAAGAATTCTTATTGAGACGGATGAAAGAAGAATATTAGAGATATGTACAGAACTGAGAAAAATGAAATGAAATTCGGGTTGTTAGTGTGGACTTACCTCTGATAATGGTGTCCCCCGGAAGCCTGTTGATTTGGGTAGTTTTGTCTTTCTCCAAGGGTACTAGCTGAACGTCTATGATGATGAGGGTGTCCTTGAAACTGAATGGGGCTGCCCCTTCTTGAACTGGGAGCAGACACTATATAACTATTATCTCGAGGGTAATTGGCTTGCGGGTGTTGTTGTTGATGTTGTTGTTGTTGATGTTGTTGTTGCTGTCTAGGGGAAAGGGAGCGGGTAGTGAGATTGCTGTCCAGTAATTCACTGGGGTTTATATGGCCACTGTGACTATTATTTCGTTGATGACCTCTGGGAACTCCTGGTTTGGGTGACCTCGTTGTAGCACCTGCCGATGATCCGATTGCCCCGAGTTGTTGTGGTTGCTGTTGTGAGTGTACACCATTGTCGTAGTACGACATTTACAACAGTTTTCCTTGTACAAGTTATATTGAATAGATAATTTATAAATAATGATAAAAATTTTGAATTCGAGATTCTTCTTATCTTCAAATTACTAGTATGATGTGCTTTCTTATATTATTGTGTCGTGTTGGCGGTTTGATAATTGTCGACAACAAAAATCAATACTTTTCCTTGTTTTCTCTCGGTTTTTTGTCTTCGATAGAATGACTTTGAGTTTCTGTCTAGGAATCTTGTCTTGATCACTATGATGAAGGTGATGATGATGATAAGTACTTGTGATGATGATAATGATGATAGATTACTTTCCCCATAATTAATACGTTCTTGGATTAGGATAAGTAATTTGCCCGACGATTATTGTCGATATCTCAGGAGATTTCAAGTAGGATTGGCTCTGTATGTATATATGTGGCTGTTATTTGTATTTTTACAATTATTTCAAAAAATCTAACAAGAATAGCTATAACGTATAGGCCTTAATTAATGACAGAAAGAAAATAAACTGAAAATCCAACAACTAGGTTTCATTTGGTGTGAATAATTAACTAGTTTAGTAGGAGAAAACCCGCCCGATGAATAAATTTAGTTACTCGAGACTCCGAGAAAACATTGATCATTTATATCCTGGAGAATTTAGAAAACAAAGACGAATCAATTTTAACTACAATAAAGGAAACTTTAAAAATGTAGTATTAATTATTCAAACTACGATTAAAATCAGCTGAGAGAAAGTCAGATTTCCATAATTGTCTGTTCTAAAAGAAAGAAAAGGTTGGTGCTAGGAATACCAACAGTGAAAAATCAAAGAAACGTCAACTACAACAAAACATTTTACAAAGAAACAATGAAGTGTGTTATGTGAAAGTGTGACTCAATTGATTTCCCCGTATAGAGTTTCTTCTTTCGATGATTTTTTCTTCTTCGAATTATCTTCTTAATTCTTCAGCATGGAATTCGGGTATTTTTACTATCACAATAGAAATTAAGGGTGTTAAGACTAAGGGCAATTAACTGTGACATCCACAAGTCACAAATTAGAAAGGTGTCGTGTATATGTGTGCCAATAATTTTTGCTTTCTCTCTTCGTGGTATTGTCGTGTTAAAATGTTGCTAGTGGTGGTGGAACAACGTGTAAAGTCTCCATAATAATATCCTTGCCCTTCTTCTTCTATGTTGTTGTTGTGTGAGTGATTTTTCTTTCTTCAGAGTACAAAACTAGAATGAACAGACTCGAACATATTTAGTTAATTGTATGAGGATGCCTCCTGGAGACTGGGGAATTTCTTGAATACTCCTAATAATTATTTGTTTTTAAAAATGAGAAGAAATATTTGTAGTAGGAGGATTCTTGACGTGTTATGATTATTATATCTTCTCCAGCAGTATTTTAGTTAGTTGTGGTGTGTTTGTGAGAATGAGTGAATTGAATAGTCAAGTAAAGAGAAGAAGGAAAAGAAGGAAGGAACTTGAACTAGAGTAGTCGTGTTATCGAGTGTGCGACACTCCCTAAAAGCAGAGAGAGAAGAAATATCATGTACATTGACTGCGGAATCCACTTTCCATCTAACAAGCTACTACTCTCGCTTTCTATATAGTACAGCTTTTATGTCCGAGCTATGAGCATTCAAACCCACCAAACTTTGGAAAACCAATTTCTGCTCAGTCTCAGAAAGTCAATGAGAGTTCAGTCAGTTTCAGTTTCACAACAGCTCGGAGCTTTCCGGACTACCCGAATCCGCTGAACCGAATTCTCCCCGTAAAACATTATACTACACACCGCACGTAGGGTGTACACCGTCATTCTTAACTTCGGACGCACTTTTAATGTCTTTCCGAGAAAGAAGGCTATCAGGGGAGTTTTTAGGTTAAACTTTGGCAGAGACTATACAATTACAAAATAGTACATTGTTAAAACATTTTAAACATAGTTGAGACAATGACTCATTTGCTCATATTACTTATTTGTTAAAATTGAAATTTCCAACTGGTAAATAGGCAGTTTGCGTGGGCATTCACTTATAAAACTTATAAATCTTATAGAATGTTTATAAGTTTCATAAGTTTATAAGTTTCTCACCCTGATTTAGTTTGCGTTTGGAAAACACCATAAAACTTTATAAACTGGAGGTAAATTTAAATATGGTGCTGAGAATGTAAAACCTGTTCAAAATGTACTGAGCGCGCTACTTCAAATTATAAGTTTCGAGTGAAATTTATAGAACTTATAAATCGTATTTATAAATCCTATAAGTTCAGAAATCGAGAGAAGCAAGGCTGAAATGACGTCATTTGGAGCTATACTTCTTATAAGTTTTATAAATTCTATAAGATTTATAAATCATGTGTCAACGCAAACTGCCTATTATCTCAATCTTTTGGAGTGTCATTTCTACATTCCGAATCCGGAGTACGACCTCTTAGGTATGAACTTCTCTCTACATGTACAACATACTAATCATTCCGGTCTCAACTGACTGAGAGAACATGGATGGATTCTTGGAGAACCATTTACCCACCTAAATAATGATATTAGGTTCCAGCGAAAGTGTAATACGGTAAAGATGAATCCGGCAAAAGTGTTTCGACATTTCTCATTAAGCAAATTATACTCTTCCTTCCTGCTTTTAAGCCTCCTCGTGTTTGATAATTACAACCTACGCTCGTCTTTTGCTTACTGTTGTGATGAGTGCTTTTATATACAGTTTCATAATAATATTTCCATTACACAACTCCCAGTCAGCTATTAAATTGCATTATATCTATCCAGTGAACTTTTAGATATAATGAAATGACATTACTTTTCTCTACTAAAAAACTCAATAAGCAACTATATATTTTTTGTAATTAAATTATAATATAGGTGAAAGAATAACTTTTATACAATTCAGCTGTAATAGGATTGCAACACTTTTATTGACTTATCCAGCTTTTACATTCACGAATACGGTCTCAACCGCAGAGACGACAAATAATGATCCGACACTTATGGATCACTCCATCGAGTATTTTCATGTAGAGTAAACATCCGGTACAAATCAATAATCTATTCACGAAGAGTTCACGCCTGATATTCCTCGTTATATTAGACAACTGTAGACTAGAGCTTTACACTCAGAAAAATAACTACTCGTCAGAGAGGAATTCTTCCCTTTAATTCTAATGAAATATGAACGCTTTTCATTA